>JAODAL010004159.1:107500-160924 GCA_025379985.1 Phyllomedusa bahiana
GAAGATGTCCTGCTCTCATGTCAGAGCAGTTAGAAGTGCTGTGAATACGGAGCTGATATGCCAATCACTGCTATAGAACCACCCACAGCCTGACCAGCAAAAGTGAGAATATGTGATTGTTAAAATGCTTGTGGCTCTGAAACAGCGTGGTGAGACAACCCCTTTAAGTTTAGCCACTTGCACCTACTCATCTGTAGCGGCTCTGCGTGTATGCACATTGCACTGATGAAGCTGAGGACGGTACACTTTACTGCACTGCTCATGTTTACTGTTCACGTCTTCATCGGAGCAATAACCATATGCCCAAAGCTACTGGAGATGAGTCCTAGACCTATAGTCTCCAAAAAAATGGGAATCTCGCAAGAGAACAGAGAGTGACTTTTTATCACTATATTTACTATTTTGCCATAGGCAAACTTAAACTCTACCAGTTCTCTATCTATAAAACACTAAAACGTAACTTTTATTATGTATAAACTTAATCTCTATACACACAAATTTAAAAACCTGATTTCTAACCTTTCAATTTGTCCCTTTCTACTTCTGAAGGAATAGCTCCTTTTCTGTTATCAAGTCTGGTGGAACGCCACCTATTAACAGGGGAACCTTATATATATATATATATATACAGTGATTTACTAACTCTAGTAAGGGATCCCAAGCATCCTACTTACAAGGAAACCTTATATGTTTTATGTCCATTAGATTAGTGATGACTGCCCAAGTAGGAGGCTTGGGATCCCTTACTGGAGTTAGTAAATTACTGTATATATAAGGTTTTCCTGTTAATATGTGGGGTTTCCACCAGATTTGATAAAAGAAAAGGAGCTATTCCTTCAGAAGTAGAAAGGGATAAATTGAGAGGTTAGAAATCAGGTTTTTAAATAGTGGTATAGAGGTTTTAAGTGTTATACATAATAAAATTTTACTTTTTTAGTGTTTTATAGATAGAGTTAAGTTTGGCCTATGCAAAATAGTAAATATTGGAGTCCTTTTTTTTTTTTTTTTTTTTTTTACTAGTATCTTTGCTAAGCTACTTGTTATAAAACTTATAGCATACAGTAATCAGCACTGTAGCTTAAAATTCAGCACTTGGTTCTGGCAGTAAAGAGTCTGTATCATCTGTGTCTCTCATTGCACTTCATCCTCCTCCTCCTCCTATGCTCTCCATAAACTTCTGTAGGTTGCTGTAACCTGAACTCCCAGTGAAGCTGAAAGTCCATATGCTCTCTACTCTACAGATTATTTTAGTAATTTCTAAGTAAACAGCAGAGCTGGTGGTCTAGTGGCCACAAAACTAGTGAAAGATTTTAAAAAAGAATTTCACTTTACAACCATTTTCTAGTGCTTTAGTTTTTGTTAGCAACTATGTTCCGTCTTAGCCACTGAGCAATGCTGAATTTCAGAATTTGCATGACTTTCTGTTCCTGCTGGTACAAAAGACAGATTTTGCCATTGCAGATTTTACATTGCACATGTGTCCATTAATCCTGCCACTCATGATGTCTATCGCTCAATCCTTATAGTATTCATAAACAAATCATCAAATCATTCAAATGTATGATCCTAAGGGTATGTTCACATGGAGTAATTTCGGTGCGCATTTCACCATGTTTTTGCGCTATAATACAGGCGAGATGCGTGCTGAAATTATGGTAATCCATAGTTCTCATAGAGAACCATGGATTACGCCTCCTCTCCCTGCTCGCACAATACGATTGTAGTGTACGCGCGGGGAGATAAGTGACGTGTCAATTACTTGCGGTGAATACGTGCCGCAAGTAATGAATGTCAATTGGGCCGCAGCCCTCTCCCCGCCCCGTGCTTTGGGAATATGCGCTGATCAGCGTGAGCTCCCAAAAGACACAATGTACTGCGGTGCGTACTCTCACGCCGCAGTACATCGTCTGAAGATAGCCTAAGAGATTAGAATTGTCTTCATGTAGGACTTAAAGAGGTTGTCTCACTACATTGATTCATCTTGCCTCAGTCCTGTTTTCTTGGTTTCATTTTGAATTCAGGGGCGTGTTTACTGGCTTCTTCTAGGCTGCAGTAGAAGGTCTGTAGCTATAGGAACCAGTGCTGGCAGCCTATCAGGAGAGATCAAACAGGTCTGTAGCTATAGTGACCTGAGGAGCTGATGCAGCCCATAAAAGAGGGCATATCTCAGAATAGGTAGCATACGGTTAATAGACATATATTGCAAAGTGACTTGTTTTTGCAAGATCTTAAACATAAAAAGCAATCCTTGTAGTGAGACAATCCCTTTAAATAAGGGGCAGTAGAATCCAGAAGACCTACCAGGGTGATGTTATAGGGCGTCAACTCGGGAAAGTACTAATAATTGTGATAATGATCTAAGGGGGTGTAAGAAGATAAAGTGGAGTTACAACACATATCTATTTTTTTTTTTTTTTTTGTCTGGGCATTTTCTATTTAAATAAAAAAATAGTTCCTAAGATATTTTTATGTCCATTTTTTTCCAGGTGGTTAATCTTGGAGGTCCATGTATTTTAATGCAATAGTTTAGAGAAAAGGTTTCTGTAGGAAAGATTCAATTGTAGTTTGACCTTCTCATCCAATATACTGAGTAGATAATGTTCAGGTAGTTTGTAGACTGTGAGGTACAATATTGAGTACAAGAAATTATATCCTTCCAAGAGATCTGTTGGTTCGGACACTCCCAAACTATGTGGCAAAAGCTTGCTGGGCACTGCCCGCATCTTGGGTATTGTGATATGGGGGTGAGGTAGCATTGATATATCATAAATAGCTGAATCAACTGGTTAATGTCTGCAGGTGAGACATAAAGGTGAGATTCTAAGGGATCTGGGTCTTCACCAAGAGTATATATGTCTGTTTTCTATTTTTCCACTACTGGAAAACTGTCAATGGGCACCTTTTATTAATGAGATCAGAACAGATGTCATAAATCACCTGCACCTTAAGAACAGATAATGCCAGTTAAAAGGAAAGAAGAGAGAGAATCTCAAGAAGTTGGAAATTAAGAGCATGATGTAATTGTAGACTTTAAAAAGTATTTTTGGAGAATCTGGTACTTAGGTTGGATTTGGGCAAATGATTATAGGGAGTTAGAAATGAATACAATGCTTAGCACACAAATGCAATAATTTGACCTAGACAGGGCGTACTGTGAGTGTACGAAGTGGTCTAGACCGGGATTATAGAAAAGTGCCATTTCTGAAGGATGTCATGGTAATGCTCATTTCTTTTGGTTTTGACATCACTATCTGGGTTGATTTTTGATTGGGAATAAATGGAGATCTAGGAGAAGAGAATCTTTTCAGAATGAGCACAAAATAGCTCCAGCATTGTTGTTTTGCTAAAACACAAAGGTTGGTACATCTGACAGATTGTCTTTAACCCATTGGTGTGATACCTATTATTGCCAGTGCCTTTTTCACTTTTTCATCTCTATATTCCAAAAGCAATAACTTTTTTAATCTTTCTGTTGACAGCCATATGAGAGCTTGTTTTGTATTGTATGTACTGTTTGTTGCCATTATTTCATACTGTGTTAATGTACTAGAATTCGTTTTCTGAAGTGAAATAGTAAAGAAAAAACAGGAATTGAATTTTTGTTGGAGTAGTTGTTGCTACATTTATTGTGTGGTAAAAATTATAACTTTATTTTTTGGGTTGGTATGAAAACAATGATGCCAAATTGATATAATTATTTTTTTTTATGCTATACTTTACTACTTTGTTTTGTGTCACATAGTCTAAGGCTATGTCTACACTGCAGTGGACAAAAAACGACCTGAAAACGAATTACTAAAAGCGTTCATGAAGCTGAGTTTTCTGTCCACTGCCTGTCAAAAGCAACTGAAAAAACGGCCGTTTTTTGCTGTAATTTGCGTTTTTTGGTTTTTGGTTTTTTGCTGGTCTTCAAGCCTGTTTTTTAATGTGTGCATAAATTAAGCCACTGGATGTAACTTCCTCAAAAATACGGGGGTTTTTTAACGGATTTTGGCCCAAAAGTCCTTTTTTTTTTTTTTTTTTTAAAATTTAAATTTTTATTAACATTTTTAGTAAACAGTACAGTTCACATAAGAGAAAAGAAAAAAGTGAAGCCAATGATACAAACAGTAATGTATAACAGCCAGTACAAACTGACCTAACTAATCTAACATCAGTCTATGGGACATAAAGAGCAGACCTTTAAATGATGTTCACCTGAAAAAAGTCCCAGATTTCAACCCCTTGAAAAAAAAAACGAGGATTTTACTGCGTTAATAAGAAATAGGGGAGACAAAGTAACAAAAGGGCGGGAAGAGAGGAAGGGGTTAAGAATAAAAACAAAAAAAAAAGGGAGGGGGGTCCGGGAAAAGTAGACTTCTGCAAGGGATAAGGCGAAGGAGGGGAAAAATTCCCCACTCAATCCTCCAACGCCAGGGGCCAAAAGTCCTCCCTAGGCATTGTTGTCAATCAACGCTTTAAATTCTGGGGAATCCCTATACAAGCTCCAAGGATTCCATGTGGATAGGAATGTCGCTACACTAGGGTCTTGAGCTATCAATTCCTCCGTGCGAAGGGTCAAGGCTACCTCCTTGACCCATTCCAGCACAGAGGGAGGGGGGGGGGCAGACTGTTTCCACCTACGAGGAATTAACATTTTAGCTGCTTGGAGGAGGTGTCTAGTTAACGATTTCCCTAGTGTATAGGGAAACATAAACAACAACGTGGCCTCTGGAGAGTTAGGAATGGTAGGCCCAGTACAATCATAGATGGCTTGGAGGATAATTTTCCAAAAGCTCTGCAGGACCTCACAACCCCA
Source organism: Phyllomedusa bahiana (assembly GCA_025379985.1). NCBI lineage: Eukaryota > Metazoa > Chordata > Amphibia > Anura > Hylidae > Phyllomedusa > Phyllomedusa bahiana. The sequence goes on from JAODAL010004159.1 coordinate 112,299, forward strand.
CCAAATGTGGACCATTGTCCCCACCTCCCTACCACATCTTCAACAAGTGTTCGGGGAGTCGGGGTACCACTTGTGGAGTAGAGCTGGAACCCTGTACCAACGAGACAAGATTTTATAGTTCGTCTCCTGAGCTTTACAAGCAATAACAGCTTTGTGTGTTAAAGCAAAGCATGTCCTCCATTGAGCCTCTGAAAACGACTTCTGGAGCTCTTTTTCCCATGCTATGCAAAAAGAGGGGAGCGGTAAGTCCCCGGGAGAGAGAAGTAAGTTATAGATCAGGGAAATAAGGTGTCTGCTGCACACATAATTTCTCAAAAGGGGTCAGGGCTCTCTGGAAGTCAATTTTCTTAACGATGGAAGAAAAAAAGTGTTGTAGCTGTAAATATTCGAATTGATTTCTGGGAGTAGGAGGGTAGTCTGTCAGGAGTTCCGCCAGTGGTCGTAAGGCACCCTTATTATGGCTATCCTTTACCAGTAGAGGAGAAGTTTTAGATTTCCCTAGGAAGGAGGTACCCGACTTCCCCAGCGGGAACAAATGGTTGTCCGTTATTGGGTACAGCGGACCCTTGAGGTCCAGTAGAATCTCGGAGGCTCTGGGCTTTCTAAGCACCTCCATAGTGTGAGTTGTTGTAAATGACTCTAGATTCTCGGGTCCGAAAACACAGGGTCCAAGGCCCACGGGAGGGAGGACAGGGAGTATGGGCATAGTGTTTGTGCGATGTGTACCCAAAGTTTATTCAGGGAGTTATGAATTAGGTCCAGATATCTAGAGTAAAAAGTCGCCAGGTAGTAAAGCCTACAGTTAGGGAGGCCTACACCACCTGCATATTTAGGGCGGGACAAGAGCTCGCTACGAATTCTTGAGCGGCGAGAGCACCAAATAAAGTAATTGAAGCATCGCTGGATCCTAATCCAGAACGATGCCAGAATGACAATGGGAATTGTTTTGAGCAAGTAAAGCAACTTTGGGAGGATGGAAATCTTTAAAATGTTCATTCTGCCGAACCAGGAGAAGTCTTTCTGGCTCCAACCCTGAAGTAGCGTGGAAATTTTTTTGAGCAAAGGTAAGAAATTGGTCTCGAACAACTGAGAGGGATCAGTCGGGATCAGAGTGCCCAAATAGGAAATTCTCCTGGAAGGCCATGAGAAAGGGAAATTACCTGTAACAGAATCTACCACCACCGGGTCTAAAGAGACATTCAGCGCCTTGGATTTAGAATAGTTAATTTTATAGTTCGACCACTGGCTGAAACGAGCTAACTCGGACATCAAGGAAGGGAGCGAGACACGAGGTTCCCGTAGATAGACCCAAAGGTCGTCTGCAAACGCTGAGCACTTAAACTCATAGTCTCCTATACAGATTCCCTTAATGTCCGGGTTGGATCTAATGGATTCCATCAGATGCTCCATAACAAGTATATATTACAGGGGGGACAATGGGCATCCCTGTCTTGTAGCATTCCTAATCTCAAAGGGCTCAGAAAGGGCCCCATTCACCTTCACCCTGGCTGACGGATTCTGGTATAATGCCATGATTTTGCCAATAAAGCATGGGCCCAACCCAATACGCCTCAGTTTGAAATCTAAGGCCTCCCAGGAGATCCTGTCAAAGGCCTTTTCAGCGTCCAAAGACAGGACCATCAAGGGAATCCCACTGGAACGTGAGTACTGAATCAGGTCCAGGGTCTTCAGCGTGTTATCGCGGGCCTCCTTCCCGGGGACAAAGTCCACCTGGTCAGGATGCACCAGAGTGGGTAAATGGACATTTAAACGGTTGGTTAACAGTTTGGCAAAAAATTTTAAGTCAACGTTTAGAAGGGATATGGGTCTGTAACTCCCACTGGCTTGGGGGTCTTTAACAGGCTTCAGGATCACTGCAATATGTGCCCTTGTGCACTCTGGTGGGAAGGGTGATGTAGATGACATATCATTATAGGCCTGCAACATTATTGGAGTAAGGGATGACGCCAGTGCTTTGAAAAATTGGAAAGAAATCCGCCCGGCGGATTTCCTCCGGGAGATCTTTTATAACCATAGCGAATTCCTCAATAGAAAAGGGCTCTTCCAGTTCCTGAATTACCTCTGATGACAAAGCTCACTCAGAGGCAACAGGAGTTGCCCGTGGCGGGTGTGAGATAGGAGGGGAACTAGAGGGCAACCGATAGAGTTTGAAGTAAAAGGAGTGAAATTCTCTCGCTATTTCTTCGGTCGTGTGTACCGTGTTTCCCAAATCGGCCTTGATACTTGGGATGTAGGAGGCCATCATTTGGTCTCTGGAGGCTTTAGTCAGCAGATACCCACTTTTATTCCCATATTCGTAAAATTTACTACGATGGGCTTGTACAAGTTTGCTCCAAGAAGACTCAGAGTCGACGAACCTCCAACCTCGCCAGTACCAGCTTCCGTAACACAGAAAGGCAGAAAGGGCCTGTTTATGCTGCAATTCCAGGGAAGATACTTTTTGGAGGGCTATCGCTACAGAGGCTGTACGTGCCTTCTTTAACCGGCTACCATTTTTTGTTAGGATACCTCTCGAAAACACTTAAAGGTTTCCCCACTTTATTAGGGGGGGCTGTGGGGTCCCCCTTGTGATCGGAAACAAAGTGGCAATGGTCTGCTGTGGTCAGCTAGGCACCTGGATCGGACAATGGGGCCTCATTAACCCCAAGATTTCCCTGGGGGGGACAAAAAAAGGGAGGCAAAAAGTGGCGAGAATTGGGCAGGGGTTCAGACCAGGCAGTTCAAATAGAGGTGGATCTCAGCCACAAAGGGGGCATTTTTTTGCGGAGGTTTAGCAATTTTTACTATATGTATTAGTGGGGGGAGAAAATAAATTTAAAATCCCTATTGGGGGGGTGTTGAAGCCACCGCCATCACACAAAAAATTTTGTAGAGTTTTTTTGATTTTTTGATAGCCTTTTGGGTTTTTGGGGGACCGGCCTGTTAAATTTCAAGCGGGGGGGTCTGTGGGTTTGGCCCCCCACAAAATATAAGGTTCCCCTGAACGTGAGTATGAAAAGGGGTTAGGACCTGCCATCGTCTAGGTGTGTTGTAGGGGGAATAGTGAGTGAGTGCTGCTAAACTACTTCCTGTAGGCAGATAATGAGGAGGAAGGGATTCCGGAGATTGTTGGGGTATCTACTCTAACAACATCGATGAAAGATCTGAGGAAAACAGAAAACCCCTTTCATTTCACTCAAAAAAATGCGACCTATGTCAGAAATTCCGGCGAGGGGGAGATTTTGTATTAAAGATAAGGGCAGCAAATTTACAAGTTTATGGGGCCCGGGGACGAGGTTTCTGACGGCGTTGGAGAGGGCTCAGGCCAGGGCTCTTCAGGAGAGCGAGTAGCAAAAGTGCCCTATGAAAAGGAAGCCACTGGCGACACAATAGCCAAGCCGCTACGAGAGTTCAAGTCCGGAGACATGTGCGACTCATTAATATTACTAGGATAGGCAGGTGAGCACGAAGCGGAGTGTGGGGCTCCTTGAACAGATGGGCTCTGGGTCCCGTGAGAAGCTAGCCGACTCCCGCCAGCAGTATGGTCATTCCATGAAGATCCAGTGGACCATGTCAGTGAAGGTGTGCCCCTTATTCCTGAAGGAGTGATCCCGTTATCCTCCTGAAGATTGGACACGGGTGGGTCAGACCACGCCACAGCCCCCAGAGTCTCCAAGGGAGAGGGATTTGGGGTGCCAGGCAGTGGAGCTGCACAGGTGACGACTGAGCCCTTTTTAGGTATGAGGCAGGATCTCCTGATGGTTAGGGAAGGAGTTCACCTGTGCGTTTATCAGGGGTACCCCTGTATTGCCAGCCAGTACTGAGGCCATTCCCCCATCAGCCCCGCGGTACATGAAGCTCAGTTTGCCTGATAAGGGCTGTGGTGCGGGCACGAGGGCCGGTGGCAGAGGGAGCGAGCCCTGGGCTGCGGCAGGCCTGGTAGCAAAGTCCTGGTGGGAGTTGATGGCCTGCAGGGTTAGGCTGGGAGAGATCATGGCACTGCTTTGGGGACTCTGTCCCATGATACAGTCCCCCATCCCCTGTACCTGCATCTGTAGAGCTGATGTGGGCAGATTGGGCAGCCATCCCTGGTCCTGCGACGGAGGGAGCACCCGAGCAGTCACGCTGGGAGAGTCTGCTGTGCAGAGCGAAGTCTATGCTTCAGACGCTCCCAGGCTCGAGGCAGTTCGCGTCTGGGCAGACAAGGCCGCGGGCTGCGCGGCGATCCGCGGCACTTCCCGTTGCTCCTTGGACTCCAGGACTGAGGAGGGGAGCGCCGCATCCCCGAGCTGCCTGGCGGCAGGACCCGCGCGCGGGAGCGCTGCTTCCCCCTGTTGAGCCGGCGCCTGCACCGGAGTCCGCGGCGGCTGCTTCCTGGTGACCGCAGCTACTGGGGTTTCGTTGGCCGAAACGGCGCTGAGGATCTCCTGACCTCTCTCTGCACGACCTTTAAACGGTGAAGGTAATGCAGGCTGCGGGGCTCCATTGCACAGGTCGGTGTTGTTGGAGCTGGATGCAAATCTTGGAAGGTCTGAGCTGCCGCATTTCAGGTCCATTAGGACCGAAGAACCGGCCGAAAACTGAAAGCTAAAAAATACATTTCTTTATGGATTTTTCGCCAGAATCTGTTTTTTCACGGATTTTGGCACTAAAATACTTTTCTTAACATATTTTGGCGCTAACAAAGTTAAGAAAAGGATTTTAGCGCCAAAATCCATAAATAGACAGATTCTGGCGGCAAAATCAATAAAAAAACATATTTTTGGTGTCAGAAGCGAGATAACTTTATAAGCGCCAAAATCTGTAAAGAACAGTATTTTAGTGCGAAAATCCGTAAAAAAAAAGATTCTTGCGCCTAAATCCATAAAAAAAAAATGTTTTTTGGCGTCAGAAGCGAGATAACTTTATAAGCGTCAAAATATGTTAAGAAAAGGATCTTAACACCAAAATCCGTAACAAAACGGATTCTTGCGCGAAAATCCGTAAAAAAACGTATTTTTGACGTCAGAAGCGAGATAACTTTATTAGCGCCAGAATATGTTAAGAAAAGGATTTTAGCACCAAAATCCGCAAAAAAATGGATTGTGACGCCAAAATCCATCAAAAATGTATTTTTAGCGAAAAATATATGAATTGCGCGAAAATCATTAGCGGCCAAAGCATGATCATTTTATTACAAAAGGTACAAACAAGGACACATCAGACACTTATATGCAGATTTGATAATGTATAACCTTTGTTACACCCACTATAGGTGGGACTCGGAGGCGTAACTTCAAGCTCTTGGGCCCTAGTACAAAAAGTGAAATGGGGTCCCCCAGTTACCACGCACCATTTACAATACTGGTGTATTCTTATCTGGCAGAAGGACTTTTGGGCCCCTTTAGGCTGCTGGGCCCGGTAGCGACTGCTACCGCTGCACCCCCTGTAGCTACGCCCCTGGTGGGACTTGGGTCTCCTAGGAGGGTTTTCAATGAAAAATCGGGGCAAAAAGCGCTGCGAAAACGCGCCAAAAGACGTCCGGCGCTTTACATAGACTCCTGCAGTAAATTTTCTGCCCTGCTCTGGCGTTTTTTAGAGCATGTTGCAAAATACGACCAATAAAAAAAACGAGCAGAAAAAAGAAGCTCAGTGTAGACAGCAGGACGTTTTTACATTAGTCTATGGGAGATGATTACAGTCGTTTTTTAGAATACGAAAAACACTGAAAAAACCTGACGTTTTTCTGTGCAGTGTAGACATAGCCTAATTACCTATACCTTTTTATTTTACTGTTTTAAATTAAACTCATGTATGAAAACTGTCTTGGTCTAAGGCTTTCGTTGTTGCCCATAGCAACCAGTCAGAGTTCCACTTTCATTTCATATAGTTCTCTGAAAAAATGAAAGGGGTGCTCTGGTTGCTTTGGGCAACAAGAAAAGTCTTTGGCTAGACAGTTTTCATACATGTCCCCCTATGTTTTTAGTAAGGCAAGTTGTAGTTTTATCTGTAACTTGCTAGGGTGCGTACAACTTTTTGGTTACTTTTTATTCCTTTTCTTGGGCAGTGAGGTGACCAAAACCAAAAATTTGTTGCTGCTCCCCCTCTCCAATACAGTGATGTTCTAAAATTGTATGATACTGGGCAAAACAACCACTGAAAAATACTTGGGGATAATGGTGAACCATAATCTTAAATTTAATGACCAATACCACACAGCTTCTGCCATGGCAAATTAAAGAATGGAAAGCACCAAAAGAGGCATAATTTCTTAAGACAAGAACGTAGTTTTGCCTCAATGCACGTTTCTGGTGAGTGCACATATTGAATATTTTGTACAGTTTTTGGTGTTGGTTTATATGAAAGATTATAGCTGAGCTGGAGCAGCTGCAGAGCTTTGTGAGAATGGGTGGATTGCAGGCTCGAAATTTGGGGTTATTTAGCCTGGAAAAGATGGCTTAAGGGCAATTTACTTAAAGAGGTTCTCCGGGACTATCTTTTTATTTATTATAGACCTCGCAGCTTAATTATATTGAACTTTGTAATTGCTACTCATTAAAAATTATTAACGCGTTCTGCTTTGCAAAAGGAGGTAGAGATCCTTTTACTCCCCTTCTTCCTGTATACCATGTGATGTCCATTGATCACATGGCTTTGCTTCTGCCTCTATGGAAGTTTTGTCATCATTCAGTGGGTGTGCTTTGAAGCCAGGCTCAGCTCAGAGACACTCCCCTGTAGTGGTCGTGACCTGAGCAGAAAAATATCTGGCTGCCTCTAGTGACTCAGTCACTATGTAAACAGAGGTGCTGACAGGAATGTAATCATTCAAATACAGAGCTGGAGGGGGAGGGTGTTATACACATACAGTGATAACTGTGTGTACAGCACTGTTTTTACCTTTTTTGATAGGAGAAGAGGTCTTTTTGCTAAATATGATAACTATACATATTCACCTGGTAAGAAGACATGCATTGATTGACTGAATGTGCATTAGGACCTCTGAGATTACCCAGCAGCGTTCTTTATTTAGTCTGCCTATTACTCTTTATATTGTAGCGGTGCTTAGGTCAAGCATCATTTGATGCTGCCACATCCACTACAGCAGCTATATTTACTATTTTGCCATAGGCAAACTTAAACGCTATCAGTTCTCAGTCTATAAAGCACTAACTTAACTTTTATTATGTACAACACTTAACCTCTATAACACACTTTTTCAAAACCTGATTTCTAACCTCTCAATTTGTCTCATAAATGTATCCCTTTCTAATTGTGAAAGAATAACTCCTTTTCTATTATCAAATCTGGTGGACTGCAAAAAGGAATCCCAAAATATCATCCCTAATCTGATGGGAATGAAGCATATAAGGTTTCCTTGTGAAACCCTCAGTGAAAAGAGGTAGAAAATCACAAATTAAAATGTCATGCCTGACCTCCCCAACATGTTTCACCAGCTAACTGGCTTCATCAGGGGATAGATGTCCCTACAGCAGGCACACAGCTTTCCCATGATCAAAAATTGATTGCAGTGGGGGATGTGATGTCACTCACCTTTCTTAGATGCTAGATAGGCTATCCAGTATACAGGAACGCTTGGTGATGCCACATTCCCCAAAGCAATCAGAGTTACAATGATGGGGTAGCTGTGTACCTGCTGTGGGGGATGTACATATATAGAAATATTTAAACCAAATTATATACATTTATACATGTGTTACATATATTATGGGATGAGGAAAGAATGTTTGTTTATTTACTATGTTACAAACTGACTGGTGACCATACTACACACAGATTGCTGCAGGAAACCAGGGAGGGAACTGGAGCAGAGCTGCAGAGGGCTTGAGGTGTACATGTCTGAGAATGTTAATGAACAGTGCTAGGAGGAGTAGGGGGCGGTTGTAGAGAAGTGCTAGAGTGTAACTGAAATGGATTGTGGGACTTGTGGGAAAGAGCTGCAAGAGAACTACTAACCCTCTCACAAGCACTGATCTTATGACACATGAATAATGAGACAAAAGAGAAGAAAATAAACACATGAAGGTAGTGGAATATCCTTGCTTTAAATGCGGTTAACAGTGTTCTATGAAATCATTAAACTCCCGGATAAACCCTTTAAGATCTATCTTTGTGTGATCTTTTAACACCTGCACCTGTAACCGTGACCATGTGCCACCTTTTTATGTCTAGAAGGAAGAAGATTTAACCATCATCATCACTGTGGAACTCTCTGTTACAACAGGTTGTGATGGTAGATTCATTAAACAAGTTCAAGAAAGGCTAAGAGCGCGTCACCATGGCACAGGACAAATACCGGTCGGTTTATACCGACCGGTATTTGAACTGTTTTTGGGCCGTGCACATGGCCGCGGGGGGACGGCTTTTCTCCGCGATTCGCATATATGGAAGAATGAACAAGTTCTATGTTTTTTGGATATACCGCCAGGCGGAAAACCCGTGCAGTGGGGACCACTGCATTTTCCGTAGTGGTCCATTTTAAAGTTTGTCAGCCGGTTTGCAGACGGTTTTCAAAACTGAAAACCACCTGTAAAACCGTCTGAAAACCTGTGCCATGGGGACAAGGCCTAAGGGTTTGTTTACACCAAAGAATTGGACGCTGAAAGTTTTGGCGCAAATCAGCATTGAATCCTCATCAGAAAATCCGCGTCTGTAAGCGCAGATTTCAGACAAGAATTTGATGCTGATTTTTAGAGGCAAATTTCCAGCACATTATATACTATAATGTGAGGTGAGGAATTAGCACGAAATCCGCCTCAAAAATTGACGTCACTTATTTTTCAGTGCTTGCAATATGTGCAGAAAATAAGCAAGTAAAATCAGCAGTATACTGACATGGAATGGGAACCAAAGAGCGAAATGTAAATGTGGCCAAACCTGGAAAAACCCCTATTATCACTCCCTTTAAATATCAGCCACATCGTATTTGTTGGATTTTTTTTCCTCCTATTTTGTGTTTTTGCTTTTTTTCCTATTCTGCTCTTTCTTCCCTTCCCTTGTGTCATCTAAGGAATAATGTTTTGCTTCTGTTTTGTCCATCATGCACCACTTCCTGATTAGCCTTGGGTTTTCGAAGCAAGCATAATACCATGATAACGAATGTGTGTTTGAACTATTGTTAGATTAGTATACCACCCAATATCTACTCTACCCTTGTTGATTGTTCTTTTTCAATAAAAGCTTTTTTAAAGAAAAGTAGCTAAGGGGCTAATGGATGATAGCTATGCACACATATAATGGAAAAGCTGTGTTCAGATAACAATAAGGTATATCCACCCTAGATCTTTGCAAGGCTTTTGTAAAAGGAAAATTATTTTTAAAATCCAGGGGCAAGCATCCCAAATAATTATTTCTTATTGTTGTTCCTCATCGCTTTTCACTTTTCATGGTCACTCCTTGAGCTTCCACCCTCTCCTTGCTCATCCTTTGTCTTTCTCAGAAATGTGACTTTACTTTTCATAATTGTGAATTAAAAAGGTTTATATGGCAGCATTTATTATTATTACTACATATGTTTTTATTAAATGGGTGTTCTGGGCAATAACAGTGCTCGTTTTGTCTGAGGTATGAGTAGAAATAGAAGAGAAACCTCATACTTACCTCCCTGATGCTCCTGTTCACTCCCGGCCGCCGGTGCGTTCTCCACCGCTGAAGACGTATAAGGTCTTCATTCACCTGACAGCCACAGCCAATTACAGGCCACAATGTTTACGTGCAGGTGACGAAGCGGCCACTGATTGGCTGCACCAGTCATGTGAACGATGGATGTTAACCGCCTACTTCTGGGTTGAGTGGACCGTCTGTCGGGAGTGAATGGGAGTAGAAAGTAAGTATGAGGTTTCTCTTCTATTTTTCCTCATGCCCCGACAGACCAGCAAGCAATGTTGGGCCCAGAATACCCTTTTAAGCATTTTCATAATATAATATAATTGCCTGTCAGCAAGAGTTTTGTTGTGCCATCAAGCAGATGTGGTTAAGGAAGGTTACTAGAATCAGACAAAATCTAATAAGGGAATGGTATAGTTCTTTAAATGTCACAGACAAAGAGTTATTTACGGTTTAGCTAACATAGCGGACACCAAGTATTTCCCCAATATTTCTTCCCATAATGCCCAAGAAGAGATATTCCCCTTTCTGAGCAGGGCTGTGGAGTCGGAGTCGTGAAGTCGGAGTCGGTGCCTATTTTGCAGGAGTCGGAGTCGTCATAAAATGGACCGACTCCGACTCCCAAAATATATAATAGTTGGTCCAGTTATTTCGATGCAGAGCAAAGAGCAAGAGGAATTGGGTCCGGCCAGTGCTACTGCTCCCATATCTTCAGCCTTATCACATGAGGAGTGTAATTGATGACATGGAGCAGGCAAAGCGCTGCCCCACGGGGAAAAGATTTCACTCCCATGGCAAACAGATTTCAACAAAATTTTACACCTGCTTTCAAAGAAGTAGAAGAGTTCAACCATTCATCAAAAACTGACTGTGGCTGAGGCAATTCCTTTATACCCTGACATTGTTAGAGATGTTGCCCCTGTGGTCACCGCTTTGCCCCCAACCCAAGTTAGTGTAGAGAGGCCGTTCTCTAGCCTGGAAATAATGAGGTCAGGTGTGAGGTCGTCTATGCAGGATCTGATGGAGGCGATACTATTTCTCAGAACAAATTCAGGGACTCCACAAATGTTCCTGTAGTGTTTTTCATATTTACAATTTTTTTGTGTCCTAAAGTCATATCCAATAAATATATTTTACACTGACAAGAAAAATGGTAACAATGTTTTTAACTTGTGACTATCAGGCTCCAAATCTCACCATCAAATACAGCTTTGTACATGAGGCTACTGTAATTTTATATACAGTCATCTTACCTATCTTATACATAAATTTGACTTGCAAGTATTTAGCATCTGCTTAGTTCTGCAGATTCTTTCCTGTAACTGCATTGTTACTGTTTTGCTCCTAAAAATCAAAATGTTAATTTTTATTATTTTGTTAGCATTTGGGAAATCTACCTTTTGGTTTTCAATACTACCTGAATCTTTCTGGGCTCTGAATCAGATTCAAGCATATCTTGACCAAAATCTGATCCCAGGTCTCTTCTACACATTCCCAATGTTGGTGCAGACTGGACTTGGATACAAATACAGCTTTTTCTTCAACTTTATCCACAAGTGTTCAAAAGAGCAAAACATTATTACTCTTTTTCTTGTCATTGTGTGTGTTCTACCTAAATAGCTTGATTATTGTATCTTAAGGTGATAAAAAGCCTGATGTTACCACTTTACTACAGTAAAGAAGTAAAAGTATCACTTAAACATACGCCATGTATGAGGGAGTCAGGAGTCGGAGTCGGAGGTTTGGGAAATTGAGGAGTCCCGGCTTTGGCTTGCCGACTCCACAGCCCTGTTTCTGAGCCACTCATTGCCTAACACCCAGCCAGCCAGCAAGCTCTGCACGCATGAGGGGCAAAATCCCGAAACAGCTGTATGCAGATGAACATCACTGGCTTGGCTTGAATCCTTTTCACTTTCCAAGACTCAGTGTGTCACAAGCAAATTGAGGATGGCTACATCCAATAGAGAGTGCTACAGCATCCAGTTCTCTTCCCACAATTCCTTGTTATATTCAAATGCCTGTGAGGTGCAAAAGGCCATCTTAAATCCTCATACACCTACATGGTGCCTCTCTCCAAAAAATGCTCTAGGCTAGTTCAAAAATTTAGAGCATGTGGTTGCCCAGAAAAGGTCTTACACAGAGCATATGGTAGAGTCCAATCAACACACAGTCTCTACTGTAAAATTACCAGACTCAGAAATGTAAGAAAGATCCCTTTATTTGATGCATAGGTACCTAAGACATAAACAATCAAATACTACAATACTACATCAATGCTGGCCACTGCTGAGATCAGACTCGGATCAAGAAAAAGGTCTTTTGGAGTATTTTAGCATAACATATCAGAGAGGTAAAAATTTGGGCGATCTATTAGTTCAGCCATTTTTCAGAACCGAGGACACCTTAATGCCTTTGAAAGGAACTTTACCTTTGGCAGTTTGTTTTTTTTGTTTTATTTTAATTTAAAAGAGAAAACTTTTTAAATTCCATAGGACGCTACAGAAAAAAAATATTAAAACGTTATTAAGGGGTTATGTTATTTTGGGGTTTATTTGGATGCTTTTTCCGAATGCTGATTTTTTTTTTTTTCATTCCCCAAAACCCCCTTTTTATCCTAAACCCGGGGTATAAATCTGGGCTTTTAGCACAAAGGGACGACCCCTCGGGTTTCGGGTTTAAACCATTTTGAAATTTGTTTCCCTGTTCCAGCAGTAATGCGCCGGGGGAATTGCCGTAACAAAGCCATAAATCTTTTGCTTCGTCCCGGTTTGTGTCCCCCTCCCTTTCCCCGCACCCCCCCGGAATCAGTGCATTACAAAGGGGGCCGCGGGATAAAGCTTGGGGGAGGGAAAAAAATAGCGAACAGAGCTGCACCAGTTTTGGGTTTAAAAAGACCCCGGATTCTGGCGCACCCCTGTTATACATTTTGCCCTGGTTTCCTCGCAGCTTGCGTGCAGGACATTTATTTAGCCAGGAAAGACAGAAAACACATTCATAAATTTCGAAAAAAAAAAACCGACAAAAAGGACTAAATTTCTAAATTTCGATGTAGTGAGAAAACCCCTTTAAATGAGGATTTAAACATTTGTGCCTTTTTCTGGGGCAGTTTGTTTTCTTGAGGGCTTGTTTTTAAAAAGGGCAGACATTGTTTTGCTAATTTGTGGGGGGATACTGTAGCTACTATAAATATATTTAGCTAATTTTCCTTCAAAAGATGCTACTATTCAGTTCTTCTGTATACATATTTATACTTACCTTATACATTGTTATCCTTCCTATAAGCCTGTTTACAGTTGTGCTCAAAAGTTTACATACCCCGGCAGAATTTTTGCTTTCTGGGTTTTTTGGAAAATTTGAAGTAACAAAAAACTTTTTCCCATATGGTCAGGTTTTGGGGGTAAAGCCATTTTGTCAAACTACGTATTTTTTCTTTTTAGCAAAATGACAAAAAAAAAAATCCAAAGCCCCTGATAAAAGTTCACTTTCCCTGGTGATTTTGGTGATGACATGACAGAAGATGACAAAGGGGTTTTGAATGGCTCCAAAGGTAACCCCTCACAGTGATGTTTGTTTAAAGGGGTTTGTGTGCTTTAAAGCTAGCGAGTTTTGGGAGCCAGACAGATTGCATTTTTCTTCAGCCCTGACGTTTCTGGATTGAGTAGGGGGGGAAAGCAAAAGAACTGTCATGGTCTAGGGGAAAAGGTGGTTGAATGTATAAAACAGGAAAAGGGATACAAAAAGTTCCCAGGGAATTGATCTGTCAGTCGCGTGTTAAAAACTGTGCAAACAAAATGGAAAATCGGGGTCGTAAAAAAAAAACCCGGTAGGTGACCAAAAAAAATTTTAGAAAACTCCCGAAAAATTGTTGGGGATGCAAAGAAAAACCCCAAAAAACATCGTGAAATACGGGACTTTGAAAGGGTTTTTGGTGGAGGTTTAAAGATGCACAATAAAGGCACTTGATGAAAAGGGGCTGCATGGTTTTAGTCCCTGAAGAAAGCCCTTATGGCAAATGAACCCCAAAGTTCTCGCTACAATACACCAAAAAGACAGAGAAAGCCTCAAACTTTGGAAAGGTATTTGGAGCGATGAGACCAAAAACAAAAATTTTTGGGCCCCAGCCATAAAAGTTAATTTGGAGAGGTGTCAAAAGGCTTGATGAAAAAAACCTTCCTACTGTAAAGCTGGGGGGATCGCTGATTTTTGGTTGATTGGGCTCAAAGGCAAGGAAAAATTGGTCAAGTTTAGGAAAGATGAAACAGACACACATAATAAATTTTCATTCAGCCCCGGAAGTGGATGGGGTGTCTTGATGTTCCAAATGCAATGATCAAAAAAACAAAACCCAAATGATGTATTTGGTAAGCGAAAAAAAAGTGAAGGTCTGGAGGGGATCCGTTCTAAAATATGAGTCACTCTGGGGAGGCTAAGCAAAAATGCAGTTATGCAAGAGCTAGGTATTTCCCGGAGTTGAGGCTTTTTGCCAAGAAGAAAAAGGGAGCTTTTTTCCTTTTTATTTAAAATAAAGAGTACCACAAACCCAAAAAAAAAACTTTCACGTCATTTATGTTGAGGGCGCAATAACGGTATTTAAGAATGGGTTTTGGAACTTTGTCGTGTATTTGGATGTTTTTGGTTGTCATTATGATTTAAAAATTAAAACACTTGTTTTTACAATAAATGGTTCACCCCCCAATAACTGAGGGGGGGAAAAAAAATTTTGTGTTATATTATATTCTCTGAAAAAAGACAAGAAAGCAAAAATTTACGGTGTGGGGTAAAACCTTTTGGGAAAACTGTACCTTTCTATATTCCTTTGGGGCAGAATAAAATGACGGCATTTTGAAATCCGGAACAAATAGAAAATTCAGTAAAACCCTTTTAATGGCAGTTTCCCAAAAAACCCCCCCTTTCTAATTCTTTTAAGGCCCCCAGGGGAGAGCGTTTTTTCCCCCCCCCCCCCTCCTTATTCCCCCCCCCCCTCACTTCCCCCTTCCCCCCCCTTTTTTTTTTTTTGTTATGTATGTTGTGCGGATGTGCCGTGTGAAAGTGTAACTTGTTTGTCCTTAGTTCGTTCCTATCTTTTTCTTTAGCTATACAATATTGATCTGTGGCTTTTTTATACGCCCTAACGGTTGGGTGCTTACAAAGCCTTTGTGTACTAGTCCCAGCTAAATTCATGTTAGGAGGGGAAATTTTAACTAAATTTTGCTGTGTTTGAAAATGGGTTTTCTGTTTGTGTTCGTTTTTTTTCATATATTTTAATTTTTTTTATTGTGCTCTCACATGCCTTCGGGGCTCTTGGCTCGGCCCGGGGGGTTTTTCAGTGAGGTCGCCCTATTGGTAAGACAGATGGCAGTTCAAGTAAAAGAAAAATTTAAAAACAATAATCTTAATAGATATGCATTAAAATAAAATTTTTTATATAAAAAGGTCAAAATTAGCACTTCCAATTGGTAAAAGTATATGTATAAAGTACCGGGGTATATCAGTACCTAAATACAAAAGCAAGTGGACAATGTCTAGCTAATCACAGCAAAAAAGACATTTTACAAAATACCTATTAGCAGGGAGAAGTTCCCCCTATAAGAAGGAGGAAAATGTGGTCAAAAACTCACGGTTCTGAAGACCTTGTCACAGTAGACTCTGTTCCCCACTGGACCAGTATATACCATATAATAGAAAAGCACTATCGCTATCACTATACTAGTCCTATCCAGATAGAGCACTCGCCCGAAAAGGGCGAACCCCACCTCTCGGCGACTCACCCTAACTAACTAAATTATACAGTAACATACATAAAGAACACAGACATCATCATGCCATCACCTGGACCATCATCATCTCTCATCACAGATGTATAATTATTATCCCCTGATGAACCATATCTTGGGGAAACGCGTCGGGACTTATGTCTGTGTTCTTTATGTATGTTACTGTATAATTTAGTTAGTTAGGGTGAGTCGCCGAGAGGTGGGGTCGCCCTTTTCGGGGCGAGTGCTCTATCTGGATAGGACTACTATAGTGATAGCGATAATGCTTTTTCTATTATATGGTATATACTGGTCCAATGGGGGAACGGAGTCTACTGTGACAAGGTCTTCAGAACCGTGAGTTTTTGACCACATTTTCCTCCCTCTTATAGGGGCACTTCTCCCTGCTAATAGGTATTTGGTACAATGTCTTTTTTTGCTGTGATTAGCTAGACATTGTCCACTTGCTTTTGTATTTAGGTACTGATATACACCGGGTACTTTATACATATACAGTTACACAACTGGATAGTGGCTATATGTGTGAGGCCATTTTTATATATAAAGGATAATTATTTTAATGCATATCTATTAAAGATTATTGTTTTAGGAATTTTTCCTTTGATCTGTGAGATGGTTTTCTATATTCCTATTATTATCTCTTTTTTCTGTGAGTTAAGACAGATGGCACTCTGACACAGGTCTTCCGTTTAAAACTGGCCTCAACCAGTTTTATTTAGGCACAGGAGAATGTACAGCACGAAAAACACAAATAAACATCTAGGCCTTCTGGCCACTAACTAACATATATTGTATTCCTCTCTAACCTGTGGTCTGGATCTACCATCCAGCACCACCAGCAATCATGTCACCAGCCTCCACTGGTTTCAGCTTCCTCAAGCCTCTGGGGGTTCAGAGCCTCCTCTCACCAGCTCCACTGCTGCTCCAAACTGCAGCGGACCACACCCCCTGATCACCTGGAGTGGGAGGCCTTTAATCGGTCTCCAGAGACATACACAAAACCTGACCTGGAATGTGGGGACAGCCACCCACCCAACACTATGGCTGTCCCAAAAAAGCCACCCCATACATAGCCGCCTAGCAGCTATTCTAGTCACTACTGTAAGTGTCAGTACTATACCATTACTGACACAATCTAGGTGACTTTTCCCCACTGAGACCAGGTCCTCAGTGGCGCATCTGCAGTATGTCTCTAGCTGCACACCCTCTAGTGGCAGAAACCTGCGACTATCGGGGGTCGCTCTGTCACAATATATATATATATATATATATATATATATATATATATATTAAAATCACTCACCGGCCTATTATTAGGTACCCCATGCTAGTAACGGGTTGGACCCCCTTTTGCTTCAGAACTGCCTCAATTCTTCGTGGCATAGATTCCACAAGGTGTTGCAACGATGCTCAATTGGTACCAAGGGGCCCAAAGAGTGCCAAAAAATATTCCCCACACCATGACACCACCACACCAGCCTGAACCGTTGATACAAGGCAGGATGGATCCATGCTTTCATGTTGTTGACGCCAAATTCTGACCCTACCATCCGAATGTCGCAGCAGAAATCGAGACTCATCAGACCAGGCAAAGTTTTTCCAATCTTCTACTGTCAAATTTCGATGATCGTGGGCAAATTGGAGCCTCAGTTTCCTGTTCTTAGCTGAAAGGAGTGGCACCCGGTGTGGTCGTCTGCTGCTGTAGCCCATCTGCCTCAAAGTTCACCGTACTGTGCGTTCAGAGATGCTCTTCTGCCTACCTTGGTTGTAAGGGTGGCTATTTGAGTCACTGTTGCCTTTCTATCAGCTCGAACCAGTCTGCCATTCTCCTTTGACCTCTGGCATCAACAAGGCATTTCGCCCACAGGACTGCCACTCACTGGATGTTTTTTCTTTTTCGGACCATTCTCTGTAAACCCTAGAGATGGTTGTGCGTGAAAATCACAGGAGATCAGCAGTTTCTGAAATACTCAGACCAGCCCTTCTGGCACCAACAACCATGCCACGTTCAAAGGACTCAAATCACCTTTCTTCCCATACTGATGCTCGGTTTGAACTGCAGGAGATTGTCTTGACCATGTCTACATGCCTAAATGCACTGAGTTGCCACCATGTGATTGGCTGATAAGAAATTAAGTGTTAACGAGCAGTTGGACAGGTGTACCTAATAAAGTGGCCGGTGGTGTGTATGTATTGTATAATATATATATAAATATATATATATATATATATATATATTATATATATATATATATATATATATATATATATACATACACACAATTGTTGTTAGTCTCACAGTATCCATTTTACCTTTGTATTGCTGAGGCTCTGTATTTCTGTAAATTCTTTGATCACTTTTTTTACTTTGTTATGCAATTGCCTGACCATCTGATTCTTTTCCTTGTTTATCAATAAAACTTTTCTTGATTGTGAAAAAAAAATAGAACTGGCATCTATAAACAATGTAGAAGAGTGTACTGATGATCGTGCCCCCTAGTGGTCAAATACTATAGGGGGACTGAAAAATAATATGTAAAAAAACATTATTTAAAGTTTAAAATAAAATAAAAAATATTAAAAGTTTAAATCACCCCCTTTGCCATTTTATAAATACATTTTTTTTTTAAAGTTACACATAATTGGTATTGCCACATCCGTAAAAGAAAGACCTGTTAAAATATCTATTCCAAAATGGGATACCAATAAAAAGTACACTTCAGCCCGCAAAAAAAATGCACCCTCCCTTAAGTACGTAGGCAGAAGTACAAAAAAGTTATAGGTCATCGAAAATTGTGCTGTGGCTCACATTTGAGAAATAGAGAATCCTTGCATTTTCTTTACAGTACTAAAACATAATGACAACCCTACTTATTATGTATTGCCGAAATCGTATCAACCTGCAGAATACAGAGAACACATCATTTATACCGGATAGTGAATGCCGTAAAAACAAAGTCCCTGCAAACATTTCACCGCACTTAGATTTTTTTTTTATTTCCCAGTATATTCTATGGTCCTGCAAATATAAAGGCTCTCATAGGCGGGGAAGGAAAAAAAAATAAGAGCCATATTACTATTACCGGCTGTCAGGAAGGGGTTAAACATGTAAGCAAATGTAAATAAAAACTATTGCCAAATACATTGCTATTCTGATTTTGCTTGTCTGTTGACCGAAACTTCAATCTTATAGAGTCACCAATAATGTTTTCTTTTTTGTTGGAGTCTGTAGAAAAGTTATGAATAAAAACCCTTTTTCGCATTATCCTTTGAGTGCAGTCAATTTGATAACACTGATTTTGCTTGTCTTCAGAGTCAGGAGCAGATTTTATCTCCTGCTTTTGCACACAAGCTTCCCTTGTTACCCACTGCCTTTCTGCTCTGTTCCTTATGATGAAGACGGGAGCATGTTTAAATTACTTACTGACAAACTTTAATCCTTTAGAGCTCTGTAGCCTTGTGCACTGCTGTTTATAATCCTCCAGCACTCTTTCAGGAGCTAGGAATAACAGAGCTGGTATGCCAAACACTGCTATAGAACCACCCACAGCCTAACCAGGAAGTGTGAGCCTGAAGCTGACTGTGGCTCTGTAAAACAGCATGGTGTGACAACACTTTTAGCTTTAGCATTGATTTGACATGTCTCTCTGAAGAGATGAAAAGCTGCTCACCAGGGTTAGAAATGTTGCAGCCTGGATCCCAGGTACACTGTTACCTTGAAATACAAGTTTAATTTGGTCTGTGACCTTGCTCATAACTTAAATTCTTATGTCAAAGCAAATTTTCCCATAAAAATTAATTGAAACGTCATTAATCTGTTCCACGTACCCTAAAGCCACTACAATTTTATTACGTTTATTAACAAACATGTACACTGTATAAACATACTGTATACAGTATAACAAATGAGAAAGTAAAGAAATAAACTAGTTTAATTAAGGGTAGTCACCTTGAAAGTCATATGAAGATGTTAACAGAGGTGGAGGAGATCGCTGAACTTAAATTCTCAGTATTTCCCCCTCACATAGAGTGGGTCACACAATGTTACTGTAAAGGCAGATGGTTTGCAGAACAGATTATTTGTTTACAATTCACAGAGGGATATAGATTAGGAGCTTTTGAGCAGGAGCTGCTGCAATGCACGTCTGCTCTCTTCAATTTTAACGCAAATATTCGCTCTTAACTCAAAGCAAAAAATGGATCAAGTGACTGCTCTTATCTCCAAAAACTCTTAAGTCAAGATGCTCTTAAAGGGGTTGTCTCACTACATGGATTCATCTCACATCAGTCCTGTTTTCTTGCTTTCATTTTGAATTCAGGGGCTACAGTAGAAGCCAGGTCGGTAGCTATAACAACCAGCACTGGCAGCCTATCATGCGAGATTGAACAGGTCTGTAGCTATAGAAACCTGAGGAGCTGATGCAGACCATATAAGAGGAGATATCTAGGAATATGTAGGATACTGTTAATGGACACATATTATAAAGTGACTTATTTTTGCAAGATCTTTAACATAAAAAGCAATCCTTGTAGTGAGACAACCCCTTTAAGTCAAGGTACCACTGTGTGTAGGAGTGTCTACAGCATCTAGGATATGTCCTGGTGGTGTGGGGCTGTTTTGTCCATACTGCTGGCTTACAGCAGTGCTAGTGTGGGTAACAGGACCTAGGTTTAGACTCTGTATCTGAAGTCAATTTTGTTGTAGGATGCCTTTAAAATCTTATAGATCAGAATTGACAAGAAGAAGCACTCCTAAAGTGCAGCCATAGCAGACATCCCCGTGAAGGGTATTTTGTTTGACCTATACCTGCACACTTTATTTCCTTTTTGCTTCTAATATTCACAAACTCTTTGTAATGAAAAAGAAAGCACAGCTTTTCAGTGTCATCCATAAGGAACAAACAGCCAATGATTGTGCCAACTGCAGAATAAAAGCATCTTGGAGATCTGTTGTTATTTTTCTAAAGCATATGGTTTCAGTTTTCGTAA
Source organism: Phyllomedusa bahiana (assembly GCA_025379985.1). NCBI lineage: Eukaryota > Metazoa > Chordata > Amphibia > Anura > Hylidae > Phyllomedusa > Phyllomedusa bahiana. The sequence goes on from JAODAL010004159.1 coordinate 132,665, forward strand.
TTTCTGGTATTACTAGAACTCCCACATGCTCTTGTTTTCCGTGTGAGATAGTTAGTCATGTTTATTTCAAAAATGACTTTAGTGTTGAAATGAACAATGCACCAAAGCATGTTTTTTAGTGCAATCAATCCCAAAAAGATCCAAGAACACAATATGTTGTTTGAGCTCAATGCTTAAAGGGGTGTCTCGCTACAAAGATTAGCTTTCAACATGTTGGGATCACTAAATGAAGACGTTTTCCAAATATATTGCGTTGTTCATTTTTTTTTGTTTTATTAAGGAGCTACAAGTGATTTTATCACCTTCTGTGCTCTCTCTGGTTCCCCAAGTGACCGACCAGTGTACTTCTCCGCCACTGCTGTTTGTTCTATGTCATAGCAGGGAGTGATGTCATCACAACAGGTCGCGCAGCACAGAACTCCGGACAGTGAGAGCTTGTTTGTTATCTGATCTTTCAGACAAAAGCCAGTAATTACTGCTGTTTACCCCTTAATGACTGCCCACTGTCTTTTGACGTCGGCCGGTGCAGGTTGTTCGTTTACAGTAAACGTCTTTTGGCGTCGCTGCAGACATCGGAGTTTGCGGAGTTTTCGATGTCTGCAGCGACGCCAAAAGACGTTTACTGTAGACGAACGACCTGCACCAGCCGACGTCAAAAGACAGTGGGCGGTCATTAAGGGGTTAACTCAGAAGCTTCCCTGGTCCTGACAGCACTAGATTTATCTAATTAGCAGAGGTCTGAATACACAGAGTTCATATGCTAATTACACAGCTTGACCAGGAAGTGACAGAGCAAAGCAGCATTATTTCATTCATGCATCCTATGAAACTTTGAGATGAGACAACCCCTTTAAATTCTGTAAGACAACATTCAGAATGTTTGTTTATAGGGTTCTCCCATACTGTACTATACAGTGTTTTGTCCTAAAGTTGAGGACACACCAATTAATGTACCATTTATCAACAACAATAGTCAGAGAAAATCAAATTAATAAAATAATTTTATTTATTACTCAAAAAATTTAAAATCACCATACAAAAATGTATAAAAGTAAAACACGATAATGAGTATTAACACATACCAAAAGGGAATTACATCAATAATTCATATAAATACAATAAACTACCAAGATCGATATCTACATAGTGAAATATATACCAAAAAAATATTTTTTATATAATTCGAACACTATTAAATATATATAAGGAACAAACGTACTAAAGTGCAAATGTGTCAGCCATATATTGGATTAAATAAGTAAACAATAAATAAACCCCTATATAAAAATAATAGTGATGCAATAATTGATATATATCAGATAGAAAAATAGTGCATATATATACATAGGATCATAGGCCTATAGTAAACCTGATAGAATAATATACATAGAGTACCAGTTTGAAATAAGCATGATACAATATTATTACCCCAATGGTATGTGTCAATGAGTCTCCCTACGCGCGTTTCGCGTGACCAGCTTCTTCAGGGGGGCATGTACCATTTAGTGTATTGGAAAATTTTAGAAAATCTTCCTGGGATGAAATGGATGAAGAAAAACACAATTCTGACTTTTTTGGTTTCATTTTTATGGAGTTCATTGTGCCGTATAAATGACGTGATACTGTATATTCTGCAGGTTGGCACGTTTTTATTGATGCCAAATTTATATACAGTAGTTCTTGTTTTTATGTTTTTTTACTACTTCAAAAAATTTCAAATTTTCTTTACATCACCATTTTTATGTTTTATTTTTTTTAGACCACTGGCTTTTTTTCCCCCTGTATAGGTGGAGGGTTTGTTTTCTATGAGCTGAATTTATAATTTGTATTGTTATAATTTTTAGGTACATATCTTTTTTTGATTACTTTTTATTACAGTCATTTGGGGAGGCAACTATAGTTTTGGTGTTGGATTCTCTTTATGCTGTTCACTGTGCAGGATGAATATATCTTAATAGGTTGGACTTTCACGGTTGCAGCAATATCAATTATGTTTCCTGAATCCAAAGTGCATCAATAGTTTTGGCTTCCCAAAGGTATAACAAAGTGTGAAGTCTAAATAAATGAACGCTTCAGTAACCTACCCATAAGGATGAAGCTGCCAAGTGCAACACATTTTGTAGACTAGCACTGAAATGCACATGGGGACTGGCAGCTTCTCCGAGGATCATCCTTATAGATACTTACCTCTCCTGTCACCAGTGATCCTGAAGCTTTCACTGCTGATGTTACATCCATGACTCATGTGGTGCTGCTTCCTTAAAGGGGTTGTCTCACTACAAGGTTTGCTTTTTATATTAAAGATCTTGCAAAAACAAGTCACTTTGCAATATGTGTCCATTAACAGTGTACTACCTATTCCTAGATATCCCTTCTTGTCTGGGCTGCATCAGCTTCTCAGGTCACTATAGCTACAGACCTGTTTGATTTATCCTGATAGGCTGCCAACACTGGTTGCTATAACTACAGACCTAGCTTCTACTGCAGCCTAATAGAAGCCAGTAAACACGCCCCTGAATTCAAAGTGAAACCAAGGAAACGGGACTGAGGTGAGATGAATCAGTGTAGAGAGACAACCCCTTTAACGGTCACATGCTGGCTTCAGCAATTTCGCACTGAGGCTAATGATTGACTGCAGCATCCCATAAACCGTGAATGCAGTATCATCGACATGGCTAAGTGGGTAAAGGTAGGAAGGGAGTATTGCAAAACCCCTTTATCCTTGTTGTGAAAAAAAATCGATGGGTGAAAAACGGATTTTACATTTTTTCTTTTATTTTGTGTTTGGATACACAAGACATTCCTCCTTCCTTGTAGAGTATAATCCTTTGCGGGCATGGTCCTCTCTGTACCAGTTGCTACTCATTGTCCTAAACTTAATAAAAAGAAAAAGTATGCAAGACATGGTAAATAAAAGTGATTATTTAATATAAAATATATTTTGTGTATATATTATAGAAAAATTACTCTTATCCACAAAATTGTGAAGAACTAACTTAACAGGTCGCTTAGTGTGAAACATGAACTAAAAATGTGTGTAAATTACACTGTAAGGGCATGTCCCCACGGTCAGGTTTTTCAGCCGGATTTACAAACAGTTTTCAGTTTTGAAAGCCGTCTATAAACCGGCTGTCAAACTTTAACACGGACCTTAAAGGGGTTGTCTCACTACGAGGATTGCTTTTTATGTGAAAGATATTGCAAAAACAAGTCACTTTACAATATGTGTCCATTAACAGTGTCCTACCTATTCTGAGAAATCCCCTCTTGTATGGGCTGCATCAGGGCCTTAGGTTTCCAGAGCTACAGACCTGTTTGACCTGGTTGCTATTGCTACAGACCTGGCTTCTACTGCAGCCTAGTAGAAGCCAGTAAACACGCCCCTGAATTCAAATTGAAAACAAGACTGAGGTAAGATGAATCTAGTGAGACCACCCTTTTAATATAAAATCCGTGCATCGGTCCCCACTGCATGGATTTTCCACCGGACGGATTTTTTAGACAGCCGCCATCCGAAAACATTGAACATGTTCATTCTTCCGCCTGGTTTTCGGGCGGAACATGAACATGTCGGTACAAAGAGGGAGGGCTTGAATCTGTAAACCGCGGAGATAAGCTGTCCCTCTACGTGCCAGAATCTGTTCCAGACTGGTATTTGTCCTGTGCCGTGTAAACGGCCCCTAATGCCAAAAAAATAAAATTGTTATGACCTCACAGAACCTTGTCAATGGTAAAAAAATAAATAAATAAATTACAAAAAAACACTGACTGCTGGAATGTACAGGCAGAAATAAGCCAATGTAGCGGGTCATTAAATGGAATCTGTCGTGAGTTTTTTTTTTGTTTACTAATTAAAATCCATATTCTTTTCTTCTTAGCCATTTTTATTTTCTGATTGTAGATTTCTCAATTTGATTGTCTGTATATGATTATGGAGGCAGCCATCTTGCCTGAACTGCTTTTAGCAGCATTCAAAGAGATGCTTTACAGCAGCTTCATGCACATAGGAGCCTTAAGACTGACTCAGTCCCTTTGACTTCTATAGGCGAGTTTTCTAGTCATGCTCTGCGACCTGGGAAGAAGTCGGCATGTACGGAGGGGAGAGGGTGAACCGTTACTATCTCTGTGACTGGTGGATCCTGTGTTATCTATACACATTGGTGTCACCGTTCAGTGTGACCCTGCTTGTGCTGATAATGAGCACACTGCTGAAAATCTCTACAGAGACTATTATTAGGCCTAGTGGCCAAAGTGAAAACTGTAGGACTTAAGAATTATTAACAAAATATTGAAAGTGATATGGAAAATTAAATCAAATTCTTAAAAAAAAATATGTTTGACATAAAAACGTGAATTAAAGAAGTTTTATCGTTTGAGCTGTTCGTGCTGTTCTGCTAATTCTTTCAGATTGAGTTTGAAATCCAGGGGCGTGTCTCTCCTGTCAGCAGGCGTGTCTCACCTCCCAGGAGGCGTGTCTCTCCTCACTGAAGAACTGTGACATCATCATTCTGGGTTAGGCAGTAGAAGCAGAAGGTTGTCTGGATATAACAGCTCTGTAGCTCCTGCATGCTTATGTCTGCAGCCTTCAGGCTCAAGCAAGCACCTGTTATATCTCTTTGTTTACACACAAATTACACTTTTACTCTAGTGGTGTTCATCCAAATTGTACTGACAACAGGCAGAGATCTTTACTCAACTACAAATGTCAGCTTCAAGTATAGATCTCTGCTTGCTGTCAGTGACATGTAAGTGAAAACAATGGGAGGAGAAGCAATCAGCTTTGAGAGAAGACTCTGCTCAACCTGTAACTAGCTTGGGATTGTGGCGCAGTGGTAGCGTTTTAGCTTTACAAGGAAGGGGTTTGGAGTTCTAGTACCTCACAGAGTATTCCCTCCCCCCCCTAAATTCTACACATGTAGAGAGACCTAAAATATATATGTCAATCTCTATAATGATATATATATATATATATATACACACATACATAGCTCCCCTATATCATGTCTCATCCCCCAGAGTATATGCATTGTATGACATATGTTGGAAGTGTTTGGGGTGTGATGCCGAGGAGGGGACACTATATAGGGGAGCTTTGTGTGTGTATATAAATAAAATTATTGATGTCTACACATTATTTTAATATCTTTACATATGTGTTCAATTTAGAAAATAAAATTTAAAAAAACTACTGATGGGGCATGTCCTAACCTCTGTCTTGCAGAGTGGATCAGCTAAGCACTAGACTACACAGACAGCTTGTACACAGACTGTGTTGAATCCTTATGTTATACACTACAGATGATGATGTCATAAGGGAGGCAGGGCTTGCACAGTCGGAGGAACAGAACCGCCTCTTTTCAAAGTTGCAGCTTAAGGACTGGCCCTGTGAAGAGGTGAATCAACATTTTGGCAAAAGCCCTTAAACAGCCTTAGTAATTGTCCAGATCCTTCACCTAGAGCGGGGGAGATATATATAAGCCAGCAGACCTTGGTTTCACTATCGATTTTAACAGCTCAGAGGGGAGTAAACACAGGAGCGGGGCAGGCAGCCAATCACAGCGAAAGGGGGCGTGAACCGGGGGCGTTTCCGTTTAGGGGCGTATCCCAACAGTCTGAATGAAATGTCAACCAGACAATCACAGTGCAGGGGGCGTGTCTAGGGTCGGGATCCGACCAGGGGGCGTGGCCGACCAGCAACAGCAGAAATAGAACACAGATTTACAGAAAAGCTCATATCTGCTAAACCAAGTGACTGGGGTAATGCAACCCAATTACAAAAGTTCTTATTTTTACTGTCCCCATAATCTGAGACATGATCTTTGTAACGATAAAACCCCTTTAAGCAATAGGTCATTTTCTGATGACACAATCCCTTAAAATTCTCTTAGGCCTGGCATTAAGATGTCAGAAATCCATGGTAAACACTCTACATCATTGTACAAGATCTGTAGGCTGCTCATTATTAAATAAAGTAACTTGAGGTCTAGGTCATAGAAACTGTGCTAAATGTATAAGCAGCCTTATACATAAAACATAGAGGCCAGTTTGTGTGGACAACATAATATTAATACTAATGTTTATTTATATTGCACCAGCATATTTCGCAGTACTTTATAATGCGAACAGTAGAGACAAAACTGATCATTACATAGAAAACAGCCCATTAACAAATCAATCTATGTAGAGGTGAGACATAAACATATTTTTTGAAACCTATTGGGCCTCATTTATAAAAACTGTCTAAGCGTAAGACTGTCCCTGTTGTGACTGATTGTTGTCCTATGGACAGACTCTCCCACCTCAGCTGTAGATCTCTGCAGTTCAACCAGAGTGATCATGGGCCTCTTGGCTGCATCTTGATCAGTCTTCTCCTTGTTTGAGATGAAAGTTTAGAGGGTTTGAACGGCGGGGTCTTGGTAGATATGCAGTGGTCTGATACTCCTTCCATTTTAAATATGTAACGCTTGCAAGTGCTCCTTGGGATGTTAAAGTTTGGGGTCTTTTTGTATCCAAATCGGGCTTTAAACGTTCCACAAACAGTATCACGGACCTGCCTGGTGTGTTCCTTGGTCTTCTTTGATGCTCTCTGCGCTTTAAACAGAACCCTGAGACTATCAGAGAGAGGTGCATTTATACGGAGACTTGATTACACACAGGTGGATTATATTTATCATCATCAGTCATTTGGGAAACAACATTAGATCATTCAGAGATCCTCATGAACTTCTGGAGTGAGTATTTGCTGCACTGAAAGAAAGGGGCCGAATAATATTGCACACCCCCCCTTTTCAGTTTTTTTATTTTTTACAAAAGTTTAAAATTACCAATAAATTTCGTTCAACTTCACAATTGTGTCCCACTTGTTGTTGATTCTTCACAAAAAAATATTACAATTTTATATCTCTATGTTTGAAGCCTGAAATGTGGCAAAAGGTTGAAACGTTCAAGGGGGCCGAATACTTTTTAAATAGTAATTTATAGTAGGTTATTACCTAAGTTTAGTATGACATTCACAAGAACCTTGTTACACTTTGCTCTTTTTCCTAGCATCTACATTAATACATCATACTTACTTTTTTATTGATTTCATAAAGGAAGCATAAAATGTTACGCTGCTTTTCATGTAACTTCTCCATCAATACCTGTGGAATGTGCTAATTTGTCTAATGTGATGTACTAATTTCTCACAAAATGTAAATGCTCTATTTCCAAGGTGTTATAGCATACCTACCCACAGCCTTCTCAGAGTAATGACATCCCTCTCCATGGCCCAAAGTGACCATTCCAATTACGGCTTGTGCAATGACATCTTTCTTCTCTTCCCCAGCCTGCATTCCTGTAGCTTTGAATCTCCTGATTCGAGACCGCTTTCTGGAACACGTTTAAGCCCTTTGCCACATGTGAGTATCTCGGTACAGCCTAAATTTTACAATCGCTACACAAATATCATAAATGTAGAAGATACTGCTACAAGTTCAGAGTTTAGGCTATAATTATGGCTGATTTTGTTTCTCGATTAGGCCTTTGACTGCACTGAATGTTAAAATTCCATTTTGGCAGTCTTTTAATATTTCAATCTAACGGTACTACCTATATAATAATTAGTGATCCAGTATGGGTGTAGTGTTCAGAATTTATGATGTAGACACATGAATCTTCAGAAGAGTTTAAAAATGCCCCAAGTATAGCTATCACTTTTAATAAAGATAATACTAGCTACAGTGCTTGCCACTCCGCTGTTAGTTTGATTTATATCTTCCGGTTCATGTCCTGGAGAGTATCTGATGTCAGCCAGGATTACTCAGCTGTGTATCATAGTCAATCCATCAGTAGAAAAGCATCTGAACTCCATCCATTAAAATCCATGTTCTTTATTTAACAACTTTAAAATGCCATAAGAACAAACGCAAACGCGTTTTATATCCACCGTTGATTCTTCATCACATGATCCAAGGTGGATCTGAAATGCGTTTGTTCTTATGGCATTTTAAAGTTGTTTAATACAGAACATGGATTTTAATGGATGGGGTTCCGATTCTTTTCTATTGATGGATTGACAATATCTATCACTTTGTCTATGAACTGACAGCTCACATAGTTTACTTTGTCCAGTAATTTAAATGGGTTTTTCCATCTGTGAATTTCACTCAGCCCCCCATTCCTGCATAGTCTTTTAGTTCTTGGTACTTCGTGGTTGGTAAAGGCCCTGTTGGCTGACAGTTCAGGCCAGCAGCATTGTGGTGACATTACTGTGCTGTTGGCCAGAATGTGCAGCATTGTGACAGTGCACAGCTTCATGTGCTGACTACAGCAGCTATGTGCTCTGCAGCACTGACGGGATGGCTAATGAGACCTCCCTGTAGCTGTCAGTAACAATAAGAGCTAATAGGAGTACTCCCATAAACCTGAGCACTTAGCCCCTTCGTATTGATAAGACATAGGAGGAATTGACATTGCAAGCCCGGCCACTGCTGCTAGAACACAGAGGTTGTCGGTAGCCTAGGAAGCCATCTGTAAACAAGCAGGAAAGGTAACCTGCTATATCTTTGAAATAAAGCAAAATCAGAACAGAAATGTCTTTAGTAAGAGGGTTTGTCTATATGTTTAAAGCTAATCAGTGAAATGAGAATACCCCTTGAATAATTTTATTTACAAGTTATTATTTTCTTAGGCAGAGAGAGAACAGCACGGGCTTCCTGTTCATGCTGCAAGCTGTCAGTTCTTGTATTCACCATATTAACCTTTCTGTTGGGCTTAAAAAAAGAGAAGAATATTACAATATATGCAGCTGTGTTTAATAGTGGAGCCTAGGAGAAAGAGAGAGAGTTTTTTCCTCCATTTCTTAGTTTATGTATCATGTGCAGCATGTACTGTGGAAGGCCCATGCCCCTGTATGTTTGCAGTATGATGCAATTAGTATTTTCTTATCATTCTTTATGGAAGTTAAAGGGAATATGTCGGCAATTTTTTTTATTTTTTTTTTACTTACTAAATCAAGCCCCTGATCCATATGCTTTTCCTCTCAGTCGTTTTTATTTCCTGATTGCAGATTTCTCTATCGGCCATCTAATATATGATTGTGGGGAAGACATTCTTTGCTTGCACTGCTTTAACAGCAGTCAGAGGATACTTTACAGCAGCTTCATGCCCAATGGATTCTTAAGACAGATTCTGTCTCATAGACTTCTTAGGACGAGTTTTCACTGTGAAGGAGGGGGAGTGGGGAGCTTTTGACATCTCTTCTTGTGACTAGTGGAATCTGTGTATCTGTAAACAATGGTGTCTCCTTCAGTTTGACCCTGCTTTTACTGATCAGAGGCAACTGCTGAAAAGGGTCTCTAAACAGAACAGGAAGTGTCAGACGATTATTAGGCTTAAGGGTCCAAAGTGAAACTGCAGGGCTTAAGTTTTTTAAAAAAAATATTGAAAGTGATCTGGAAAATTAAAAAAAAAAATAACCCAAAATTCCTACAAAATGTGTTTTAATTTAAAAATGTGAGTTAAACAATAAGTCATTTTTTGATGACACATTCCCTTTAAGCCATGGTGGTATATGATGCTTTTGTGTCCCGCACCAAATGCCTATGCTGCCAACAAATAGAGAAAACTCAGTCCATATAGGATCTTATTTGCTCTATTAACGTTTATGGACCGACCACAGCTACATACCCTGATGGAAGCCTGCAATGCAGAAGGTACTGTAGTATGAGCCCAGCCTAATCCAAGAACATCACATCTGATTATATGCATTTGTGATTATATTTACCATGCAAGAAAGCCTTTCTTTAGTTAGTAGTAATACTTTGTATACTGCATATACAGCCTTCTAAATGCCTTTTTTATGGTTTAGACATACGTTACCAGCACAACAAACTATTTTTAAGGAGTGTTCCTATAAGACTCCTGTTTCATTGGTAGTCCCACATAAGCTAGATATACATTTCACAGAAGAGACTGCGTATGCATTAAACCTGTTAATGGTAAATACTACATGTCATTTTATATCATTTCTTAGAAGCCTAAACTTCCATCTCCAGAAACAGAGGTTGAAATTCTACCAGCAGCCCCTCAGCCACCTTCACATGCTGTGCCACCTAGAAGGCCAAGTAGAACTCGGACACGCTTGTTGACAGCTACATCTCAAGGAAATATTTCGGCTGATTCTAGCATTCAGCAAGCAGAGGGTACGTCTTCATTTTACGTTGTCAAGATAACATGCAAACTGATGACATTCTTCATGGTGCTGATTGTATTTGATCATTTTGGCCAATCTTATGTTATTGTTGTATTGGTGTCTGCAAATACAATATAAGGCCGCTTTTAGACATAATTAGTACAGAGATCAAGTCAAGTCAAAGCTCTGTAAGTGAAAGAGGTTGTATCATTTCATTAAATGGTCTTCAGAATAAGGGGACAGTGAAAATAAGCAACTTTGCAATTGGATGTCATTAGTAAAGCTGTCTTGTTTTCACAGTGTCCCTTATCTTCTGTTTCTGTAAACACTGTTCCCCAGTGCTGGTCGGATCCCACCTCCTTTAATTTCATTGGCTGACAGCAGAATTGTGCCTCGGTTCCTAAGTGTAAACATAGATGGAGGATTAGGCTGCCTCTCTCACTCAGAATAAGGGACCGGCAGCATTTCACTTTGCACAGCCAGAAGAAACGCACTAACACTGCAGCTGTTTCTACAATCAGAAAACAGCAGAATTGTGCCTCGGTGCCTAAATGCTCCTGCATGTAAACATAGCAGGGAGCTCTGTGCTGTTCAGCATGAATTCATAGAAGACTGGATTCAACAAACCTCCAGCTGTGAGAGGAGAAGAGATCAGTGCTCTGAGTTCATAGACGACTGTCTAGACTGAATGCAGGCATGTGGTATGTAAACGGCTCTTACAAAATAAGACTGCATAGGGAGAGGACACCGTGACATGTGGACTCAGAGAGGGGAGGGGAAAGAGCACACTGACTCGGTAGCTAAGTCACATTATTATGACCACTTTTGAAGTCCACTCATGAAGGAAGTTGCGTCATGAGCTGGCTTGGTGGGTGTATAAAGCCTGCAATAGGCTGTCTGCACACATAACCCTTGTTGCGGTCATGTTTAAAAGTTTATCAGAGTTGCAAAAAAGGATGATTATTGGCTTTCAGGTCAAGAGTGGCAGCATTTCTAAAACTGTGCAGTTTGTTACCTGTTCACATGCTGCTGGGGCAAAAGTGTATCATGACAAATGGCAACATTATGAATAAGCGGCGTAGAAACTGCAGAGCAGCACAAGCCATTGATGTAACAGAATGTCGGCAGCTCGCTGCCAAAATGAACCACACATGTGTCTAAAACAACAGCAAACCCAACTGTGGATGGGGTTTTAAAGAAGACGGCTGGATACTACACCTCTGCTAAGTTGCAAAGGCTTCAATTTTCACGAGTCACATTTTCAAACAGAGGGACATTGGTGTGTTAAGCAAAAAACATCAGAGAACAAATACCTTGCAACCATTGTTGGAAGAACACAAGCTGGTAGTGGCAACATTATGCGCTGGAGAATGTTTTGATGGTATTCTCTGGACTTATTCATTAATATGGAAGGCAATCTTGGGTATGAATCCATCCATGCACTTTATGTACATCCTTGCATGGTGATTTGCTGTCCTGGGGCAGCTGGGATCTCCCAGCAAGACAATACAACATGTCACAAGGCTAGAAATGTCTGACATTGGTTGAAAGAGCAAAACTTCCAAATACTACTCTCGATCCGTAATTCCCCAGAGTTGAACCAAATTGATCATCTGTGGGACTGTGTTGAATGTCCTGCTCGCTCTGTTTACACACTTGGACAAAATTGTCGGTACCCTTCCGGTACCCTTTTTTTTTTTATTAATGTGTTTTTTTTAATTACTTGATTGAACCACAATTAAAAACAATGTCTGATTTTCATAAGTTTATTATTAGTAAATTAAAATATATTGGTAAGTTATTTCAGTGACCATTGTAGGTTGTTCTTTTTTTTTTTTTAACAGAAGGGTACCATCAATTTTGTCTACATGTGTATCTTCCCCCCCACACTCCCTCCAGCAGCTGTGTGATGGACTGCAGTCAGCATGGTTCAACGGTTCCATGGTTGACACCTGTGACAACTTGGTCATAATAACAGGACTCGACTGTGTGTAGCAGTAACAGCTTAACAAATCTTCTTGCTGTAATATATTATTTTAGAGTTGGTGCATTTCCTAGATAGGTAAAAGATTTCATTTTCCGTGAAGCAGTGTTTTTTATGGCTGCAATCTGTGATCTACTAACGGCATTCAAATATCTAGTAGTTAAAGGGGTTTTCTCACTTGGCAGTTTCACAGCCAGCATGCTGTTCAGACTTTGGGCGGGTCTATAGCTTTGATTGGACATTTCGCTCTGCATCCCTAGTATTCCCATTTTTTTTGAAAAAAAGTGCTAGATATTTATAGAGTGTAGTAGTCATGCTGCGGCGCTCTAAAACGTGTTTACTTCGCTTAAAGAGACGATTTTAAAGTCCTTTTTAAAAGTAAGATCTGCAGGGGTGACCCCCTGGTCAGGGGAAATGAGAGGGCATTTAAACAATGATGAGCAGGAGGGGAAGGGGAGTGATGGTCTTAACCAGTGAAACTTGTGTGCCCTAAAAGAAGATAACATTTTTCTTATCTTCTGACTAAAGAAAAATCAACAAAGGTAATTCAGCAAGGTAAAATCAGCAAGGTATTTAGAAAAAGTCTTTCATTTTCTGTCCCTGCATTTTGCAGTGGGAAAAAAACGTATAGTTTAACTTTTAATCTATATAGCCATTAGGCTTTACTTATAAAAGAAAATAAAATGGAGACCTTTTTTTTTTTTTTTTTTTTTTTAAACCACTCCCTGGTGGTACCCCTTCATCTCTTTTATTTTATATATCAGTCATATGAAAAGTTTGGGCACCCCTTTAATCTTAATCTTTTTAGTTCTAAATATTTTTGGGGGTTTGCAACAGCCCTTTCAATTTGATATATTTAATAATGATGGTCAAGTTATATTTTCCCGGGGTTGAAATTAGTTTATTGTACTAAAACAAAAATTTCAATATGCATTAAACCCCAAAATTTGACCGGTGCAAAAGTATGGGGGAAACCCCCAAAAAAGAAAAGTTTACATTTAAAATTTAGTAGATCCTCCTTTTGCAAAAAAAAACAGCCCTTTTTAGGCGCTTCCTGTAGCTTTTTTTAAACAGTTTTCCCGGACCCGGAAGGAAAAGGTTTTTTTTGACCAAATTCCTCTTTACAAAATTTTCAAGTTTCCCGTTAAGTTTGATGGTCGCCCGGGAGGGGCAGGGCCCCCCCTTCCAAAGTTTTCCCCCAAGGGTGTTCAAGGGTATTCAGGTCTGGGGGGGCTGGGATGACCATTCCAGAACATTGTCCCTTGTTTTCCCCTGCATGGAAAACCTTTAGTAGATTTGGAGCGTGTTTTGGGTTTATTGTTTTTGTGAAATATCCTCCCCCCGGGGTACTTCCCAAAATTCCCTCAGGTTTTTTGTACTTTATTTGGAATCTGTTTTTACGGGTTGAATTTTATGCGACCCTCAAATTTTTTAAAAAGTTTTCCCCGGGGCCCGTTTCCCCCACAGCCCAAAGAAAGATGGAACCTCCCCCAAAAATTTTTAAATGGGGTTTGCCAAGGGTTTTTCTTGGAAATGCTGTGTTTTTTTGGGGACGCCATGGGATAACCGGCCTTTTTTTTATGACCCCCAAAACCCAAAATCAATCTTTGTTTTCATAGTCCACGGGACCTTTTTCCAAAATGAAGTTGGCTTTTCCAATTTTTGTTTTGCCATACCCCCGGGGATCTGTTTTGGGGGCGTGCTTTCAGAAACGGCTTCTTTTCGGGATCACTCTCCCAATACAGCTTTCTCCTTGGCTAAAAATGTGCTGTTTTGGGTTTACCGATACACGTGGACCCCCATCTGCAGTAAGATGATGGCCCGAGCTTTTTTTGGAAAGGGGGTTGTGGATTTGGGCCTTGACTGTTCTCACATTCTTTTCTTTTGCCCTTTTTGGGAAATTTTTTTGGCCCGCCACTTTGGGTTAACAAGAACTGTCCCTGTGGTCTTCCCCTTTCCTTACTTGGGGTTCCCCCAAAAGTGGAAACTTTTCAGGTTATACTCTGAGACAAGTTTTTGGGATCCCTTTCCCCCCAAACAAAATTGTTGAAAAAATCTTTTGGGTTTTCCCAAATTTGTAAAAAATTTAAAGCACAAGCGGGAAAAATAAGGGAGAGGCCCCGCTTTAAAATTGGGGTTTAAGGGGGTTACTCTGCCTATTTTCCCCAAATTTAAATTACCAAATTTTATATAAAACAAATGGGCAACCCCGTAACTCTTCTATATGTTCCCAAAATAAATTTTTAGCAACTTTTCCGAAAATAAAATACTCAAAAATTTTTGTTGATTGAAGGAAAAGGCGAAACCTGATCCGGGGGTTAGTCCACAATCAGCCTTTTTTTACCCTAAATTTTAAATCCATATCTCAAAAAACCCGGGAAAGGGCGTTAAAAATTCACATAAAAGCACCAAAAATTAAAAGAAAATCTTGGGAAAAAACTCCTAAAAAACTCTTTCCATTTAAAAGCCCCCGATCTTAATTTAAAATCCACAGGCGACCCCCTTTACTGACAAGTTTAAAGGGGGGGAAACGTTCGTTTGCAAATTTTACCCCGCGCTCTGGGTGGCCGGCTCAGATATCCAACCCGTAAAAACTAAAAAGGCAGACTAAGGTTTAGTCACCCCAGAATTTGAGGCTTTTTCCAATATAAACTTTTCCAACCCCTTTCGGAAAAAAATTCCCCGGGGTTCCTTCACCGGGCTTGGGATTTGGGAATAAAATGGGTAAAATTTTATCTACAAAACATGGGGGGTACCCCCCATGGGGAACAAAATTCGCTCCCAGTTTTTGCCAATCTCTATGTGGGGCGGTTGGGAGGAAATTTTGATTATTTCCCGGAAAGGGGAAGTTAAGGGGGAAAAATAATTATTGGGGGAAAAAATTCATAGGGGCCGGGTGTTTCCCATTGGGGTTTTGGGGAAAGGGGCTTTTGGGTTTATTAAATATGTTCTTAAATTGGAAAATTAACCAAAAGAAAAACTTTTTCCTTACATTAACTATTGGGGGTTTGGGGAAAAAAAAACAGTACCCCTTTTCGGATTTTTACAATTTTTTATTTAACCCAAAAAATTTTTTTAAAAAAACTAAGAGCTATCGGAAAAAAGGGCGGATACTAATAGTTTTTTTTTAAACCCTACAAAGCTGCCATTTATCTAGTGGGGTCTCAAACATTTCCAAAGGGCCCGTTTTTTGAGAATTAAAAAGGAACTGTACAAGAACCCAGAGAATATGAGGAAGAAGCAGAAAAATTATGCTTCCCAATTTTTTAAATAGAGGATACAATAAAGAGGGTTTTGAAAACTAACTAAGGAAGAAATAAAAGGATCCCCCAAGAAAACCTTTTTATTTTTAAACAAAAAAAAAAAATGAGGAAAATAAAACTACAATTAGGAAGGGAAAGGGGAATATAAATTTGAACAAAAAAATAAACCAAACTCCCTTTTTTAAACTCATTTTATCATGATCATACAAAAAATTTTTAAAAAAATAATTTATAAACATTGGCTTTTTTTAATAAAAGGATAAAATTATTGGAGAATTTTTGTTTAAAAAATCCTAGATTTATTTTTAACGGGAAAGCAAGGAAAATTTTTGGTAATTTTATAGCACCCTACGGTTAAAAATTTTGGTCAAAACCTTCAGTTAAAAAAACCCGGGGGTAATGGTATTGAAACAGGAAAATAATTTGGGGGGAATTTAACCATAAAAAAACGGTCCGGTTTTTACTCATGTGGGGCATTGTTATGCATGCCCGGGGCCCTTGCCATGTAAAAAAAGTTTGGACTTTTTAAATTTTAGTTTAAAGGAAAAAACTTCTGAACGTTTTTTGGAAATTTTAAAAATCATATTCATTTTTCCAAAAACCAAAAAATGTTTAAAATATGCTAAATATGTCCCTGTGACAAAATGTATTAGGGAGGACAAAACGTCCATTATTGTTCGTTTTTTAGGGGGAAAAATTTTTATAACATTTTAGGGGAGGGTATTTTTGGACATTTAAATATCCAGACATTTTTGTCACCTGCATGGAAATTTCCCCAAAAAAATGTAAAATTTTTTGGAATTTAAAAAGTTTTTAAATTAGGATGGAGGGAAAAAGGGGATCTTATTGGTAAGTGTCTAGGATAGAAAACCCAAAATGGATTTTTAAATTTAAATTTTCTCAGGTAAACCCTATGGGCCCTTAATGTTGACATTGGGAAAAAATTTGCATTTTAAATAAAAGGGAAAACAATGCATGATTTGGGACTTTGCATATATGTATATTTTTTTTTTTTTAAAGGGTTTTTTTTAGGGAAATTTTCCAAATATTATTATTTTTGTATTTTTTTGGGATTTATTACTTTTTAAAGGATTTTTATAATGCTAGTGAGAAATTTTTTTAAAAAAAATGTTTAAAATTTTTTGTAAAAAAGGGTTTAAGAGTTTTTATATTTACATCTAGAAAACACTTTCATCTAAAAGACAGAAAAAAAAGGGATGGTACTAATTTTCTTTGTTGGCCCAAACCAATGCAGCCCTGTGGGAAGGAAAAGGGGGATTTCTTCCCAAACGCGTTGGTACTTTTATATTTTGGGACAACAGCCTCTGTGTCTAAAGGGGGACGGGGCCCCTTGTCTGCCAGTTTTTTTTTTTTACGTGTTGGATTTTCCCGAGCGCTGCCTGCCGAGGGGTTTTTGGGGTTAAAATTTTAACCCCGAAGTTCCATTCCCCCTTTCTTTGGCAGTAAAAATGGGCGTGTGGATATAAAACGGGTCGGAAGCAAATTTTTTGAAAAGGGGCTTTTTGGGTACGTTTTTCAAAGGGGTTCTTGTAATTTTTTTGGGGCTTTTATGGGGTTATTTTATAACGGGAAAACCCTTTTGTTTTGAGATTTGGAGTTGATTAGGGTAGAAGAGCTTTTTTGTGGAAATAAACCCCTGGATTTGGTGTTCCAAACCCTTGCTTTTAATCAACTAGTGATTGTTTACTATTTTTTTTTTTGGAAAGTTTGCCAATTTTGTTTTGGGGGCAATTTTTGAAAGAGTTAGCGCTGGTGTCCCTTTTTTTTCTTTATATAATCTTTTGGGGTTTTTAGATCATTTGAGAGGTTTTTTTGTTTTTGTTTTTGAAAACATAATTTTTTTTTAAATTTTCAATAAAAAAAAAAATATAATAACTGTCCATTAGATGAGAATTTCCTTTAACTCGACAAGCAAAAGGGAAAAAAAATAAAGGCATCATTACTACAGTAAAAAAAAAGTACTAAAACAAAAGAAAGTAAAAAATTTTTTGCACTAATGGGCATACCCTTGGGATAATTTAAAAAGAATGAAGCAAAGAAAGGGCTCCCCTTTTTTAATAAAAAAAAAAAAAAAAATAAATAAAAAAATAACCCCCCCCCCCAAAAAAAAAAAAAAAATAAAACCCCCAAAAAAAACACCAAAAAAGGGTACCCCTACGCGTTATGTATAAGGGGACATTATCAATACCCCCTATATAATCAAGTAAGGGGCTGGGGTAAAAAGTGAAAAATCAAAAACCTGTTTCTGATACAAAATTTCTTTCGAGACGCCCCACGGCCCACGGGGGCCCTAAAGCCCGGGGGGGAGAGGGAAAAAGGGACAAAAATTCCCCTCCCCTTGAGGGGTTTTTTGGGAGCCCTGATGCCCCAATCTTCACAGGATTTCAAAAAAAGAGGAGAACAACTTGCAAAATTGGGGCCCCCTTTTAAAAACCCTTTTTCATCATTGGGGTACACCCCGGCTTGAAAATTCAAAGCTCAGTGAGGTTAAAAAACAAAAGTTGTGCTTCGAAAGTCAGGAAAAAGTAGTTTGGAGTAAATTTAATTCAATAAAATGATAAGGGGTAACCCAAAAATTTTTTTTCCCCCAGGCAAAAAATTTGGTTTTTAAAGCATATTGCACATTTTTTGTTAAGGGAAATTTAAAAAATCATTTCCCAAACCGGAAATATTTTCTGTTTCCTTTTTCCCCGTTAAATTAAGGAAAAAATTTTTCAATTGAAAGGTGTTGCCAAAAAAAACCCAAATTTTTTTAGAACTTTAAAAAAAGATTTAAAAAAATTTAAAAGGGGGTTTCCCCAAATGTTTTTTCATATGACTTTAAAAGAAAGCCTTTTATTTCCCGTATCAAATATAATACCCGTGTTTAAAAATATTTTAAAATTTAATCAGGGATTTAAACTACAACGAATGTAAAGTTCTGGGTAAATTTTATTGTTTTAGCCCAAATAGCATGTCCCAACCCCCATGATTAGGGAGCAAGCCCGTGTAAAAAGTTGCTTTCAGGCACTGTTTACCCAATTTATTTCCACCAATTATGATGATTTTTAGGCTGTGTCTACACAACATATGTTAAAATGCTGTACAAAATCCGGCGACATTTTAACATCCCTGTACCATGGTTTTTTTGGGATGGGGCTTGCGGGAAAAAACCCGGAGGTTTTCGAATTTTTTTGGCCCGGCCAGGACATTGACTGTAGGTGAATCCCGGGGGAAATTCTGGGGTTTTGGGGGCTGAGGGCTGGCGGTTTAGAAAGCCCACTGTTTAAAAATCCCTGTTGTGTAGCCCCATAGCACGGGTTTTTTTATTTTTTGTCTAGGGGCACAGGAAATTTTCAGTCGGGGTTTTTGCGCTTAAAAATTCAAAACCCTAAGGCCCTTTAAAACAGCGGAAATTTTTCGCTGTTTTGGGAGGGGTTTTTTTGGGCGTTTGCCCCCAAAGGGAATTTCCCTTTAAAAAGAAATAGGGGCCCTTTTGGAGGCTTTTTTTAAAGCCATTGTAAGGGCTGCTTTGTAATTCACAAATGACAAGGTTTTTTGGAGTTTTAGGCGCTTGATTTTGGGTTTGCTGGGGTTTTTGGGGGCTGAAATTTTTATATAAATTCTTGAAGCATTTTCAGTGTGAAAATCCCCCCTTTGGAAAGAAATTTTAAAAAATTCAAAACCTTTAGCGATTTTTTTTGAGCCCTTTCTCGCGCATTTTTGCACTTTTTTGGGCGTTTTTCGGTTGTTTTTTTTGGGGCGGCAAAATGAACAAGAAACTTTTGTTTTTATGAACATTTTTTGGATTTGGTTTTCCCGTGAGTTTTTTTTTTCCAATGCGGTTGGACCTAGCCTTACAGTGCTATGGTACATTTAAGATCAACTTGGGGATGAAAGTTGTTTTTTTTGATCCCCACCTTTTTACTTTACCCCTAGGCAGATTTTTTATTTTTAATCACCCCCCAAAAAAAGGGAAAGGAATTTTCAGTGATAATTTTTCCCTTGGGGGAAAGCGGTTGGGTTTGACAATTTTTATCTTTTATGAGCTTGTTTACAAGATAGACGAATAAATGTGTAATCTCCGGGGACCCCAAATTTTGGGAAAGGAGCAGTGGTTCAGCATTTTGTCCTGTACTCCATTCGTCCCATAGGGAAATTTTAATTGAGTGGCAATTACTGCTTTATTCGGCCTTCTCCTCACTGTAAAACATTTCAAAGGAGGAAAGGGAAAGGAGTTCTCAAAGACCTTGTTTTTAGTGATTGGTGGATAACCCCGCAGTCAGAAAAACAAAAAAGGTTTTCCTGCTTGACTATTTTAAGAAAAAGTTATTGTTTAAGTTTACTTATCAGGAAAAAGCCTTTTAAAAATTTTTAAAAACAAACACAATTTATAAAAGGAGAAAATTTCCGAAGAAGACATAACTTCTTTTTCCGTAAAGGAAAATCGGGAACCCAACTTGGCCTTTTTCATATTTTATGGTAAAAAAAGAAGCAGAAGAAAAGGGCTGAAGACTTATTGAAACCCAAAAAGGGTAACAAAAAAAATGGGTTTTTTGGGCTGTGACTAAAAATTTAAATTTTTTTTACTTGGTGTTTGTCATTCTTAAAGGGAACCTGTCAAAAAGGTTATGCCCCCTGTTTAGGACAGCCCCAAGGTTTGTGACAGAAATTTCTGTTTCCAGCATGTGCCATTTTTTTGTAAAATGCTGTGTTTTCGAGTTTTTTGGCGCTCAAAAACTGTCGTTTCCAGCCCGAAAAGGTCATTCAGTTTTTTTTTCAAACCCCCCCCCACCTGATTTCTAGCCCCCCCCAACCTCAAATGTAAAACCTATTACTTTGAATAGGTAGAAACGTGAATAACTGTCAGTGGGCGGGGCTTTGGCCCTTTGGGGGGCGGGCTAACACCTGCTCATGAAAAAGATTTGGGGGTTTAAAAACTGGTTTAGGAAAAGTTCACACGGGGATAAATTTTGGGGGGCCGGAAATTTGGCCGGGGATTTTTGGGGTTTGCGGCCGGGCTTTTCCCTGGGGGGTGGATGTGGGGGGGTACAAACCCGCCGGCCCTTAAGACCCTTTTTTTTTACTTAGCGGCGGTATTCGGCTTTTCCCTTGGGCGGGTTCCTTTTTGGGCCAAACATGATTCCTTTTTTTAATTGGTGCTTTTTGGGCCCTTATATTTCATTTTTGTTTTTTTTTTTTTTTTTTCCCTTTTAAAAAAGAAGGGGGACAAAAAATTTGGTAATTTAATTAGCCAAAAAATGAAAATTTTTGGGTCTTAACTAAATGCCTGATATGGAAGGAGAAAATTAAAACAATTTTTGGGTGGTTTTTTGAATACTTTTTCCGGTTTTCCCACTGTAATTTCCAATCTTTTTTACTGTTTTTTTTAAATTAACCGGCTTTTCACTACGAAAAATTTTTTTACCGCCATACAGTTTGGGGGTTTAATTTTAACCAATTTTTTTGAGGGGGACTTTTTGTAAATCCTATTTAAATGATTTACAGGAAAAAAGTTACATTCCCCCAGGGAACCCCTTTCCGGTTTAATTTTTCTTTTGTGAGTCGTTTTTTCCTTTTCCTTTTTTTTTTTCTTCTTTGGGCCCAGACCCCCTTGGGTTGTTTCTCCAAAGGCCCATGAGTCTTTTACTGTTTTGAATTTTCCACACGAAAAACCCCTTTTTAGCCTTTACTTTTCCCGCCTTTTTCCCCCCCCAGTTTTCCCCGTTTTTACAAAACCCCATCCATAGCCTGTAACAGAAAAAGGGCCCTTAAATGGTATGGGGCTCCTGTTTGTGCAAAATTTTATTATGTTTTGTGCCCCATTAATAGGTGTTGTCCCTAATATATTATGTAGGTACACCCCCAAAATAGATGAGCAGATAGGTAAACCCCCTTTTAGGTAGTCCTCAATTTGGCAAGTATATAGCCCCTATTAGGTAGATTTATAGGTCCCCCCAATAGTTAAGTATCTAGGTCCTCAATTAGGTAGATAGGTAGGTATATAACCACCCAATAGATAGGAATATAGCTTCCTAGTGTGTGGTAATATAGACCGCCTGTAGGTAAATGGGTATATAGGTCCCCGTAGCTAGTTATATAGCCTGTCTGTAAGTAATTGGGAAGGTATTTAAGTCCCCCTTTTGGTTGGTAGTGGCCCCTGTAGGGGAGGCAAAATTGTTACCGCTCTGTATGTAGGTCGATATATACCAACTTACCTACAGGGGTTATATAGACACCCAGTTGGAAGGTAGATATAGAGGCCCCTAGAAGTAATGTATACAAGCCCCTGGGGTAGTTAAGTGTAAAAAAGGGAAGGCTTTGGGCTCGGTTTTCTGTTTCCATTTTGGTTTGGGTTCCCGAGTTGTTAAAAAAAAAAAAATGGAACGCTTCAAACTACCAAATACATATAATTAAAAATGGGTTTCGTTCAAGGGCCGGTGCCAAGAGCAAAAAGGGGAATTTTTTTGGGTTGTTTTCCAGTGGCTACTTACCTTATCTTCAAACCCCATCAAAATTTAGGGTTTATTTGATGCAAAGAAGCCCGCCCCAAAATGTTGCCCCAAGGGGGGAAAAAATTACGCCCCTCCCTGCAATCAAAAATTTTACCAGATTTAAACATAAATTTTTTTCTTGCCCCTCAAAGAAGTTTGAAGGGCGTCAACCGGTTTTTTCGAGGGCTGTGATGAGGAAAATTTTTTATAAAACCCCGGGATTGTTAGAGAATTTTTTGCCCCCTTGTGGGTCACCACCCTTTTCCGCCCCAAACCCCAAACTTAGTGTAGGCGAAGGGTACCCCTAGCCCCGGAAATGATTGGGGATCGGGTTTGAAGGTCAAACTAAAAGAAAAGGGGGAAAATGCCCGGGAAAGGCCGGGTAAAATTTTTTTTTCAGAAAAAATTTTTTTTGGGTTTAAAACTGTTTTTACCAAAAATACCTGACAGAAAATTTTTAATTTTTTGCCAAATTTTTTTAAATTTTGTTGTGTTCAAAAGTTGTATCCAAAAAAAATATTTTTTTAAAAAACCCAAACAAAAAAGGGGGTTTTCAAATTTTGAATTTTTGACTCTCAGGCCCCCAATGTCCCCAACCCTCCTTTTTTGGGGTTTTTAAAGGGGAGATTACCATCATTTTATAGGGAAAATTTGTGTCTCAATTTGCCCAAAATTTTAAAGGTTTTTTCCCAAAATTTTGTCATGTTACTGCTTTTTCTTCCCCGTGGTGGGAAAAATCTTTTTTTTCTTGTTTTACTTCAAATTTTCAACCCCCGTTTTTACGTCCCTAAAAGTTTAGTTGTTATTAGGTTTTTTTCCCTAATAGGGGGGCCTTTGATTTGAAACTGGGAGAGCCAAAGAGAAGACTTTTTTAGGGGGAAAAAGGAAAAAGGCATCATCCCGTATTGGGAAAACGATCTCTTGGAAGGGTAAAAATTGCCAAAATGCCCTTTTAGGATTTCAAAGACAGCTGGGAAAAATTAAAGAATGAAATTCCATCCTTTCCCTCCCTCATTTAAAAGCCAAGAAAGGGGGCATCCAGGCAAAATAAAACAGAGTAAACAAGTCGGGTCATACGGGGTTTTCAGTTCTGGCGGGTAAAAACGGCCCCGTGGAGGCGGTTATAAGTTCATAAGGTGGAGATCCCGACCCCTCCATTTAAAGCCCTTTAAGCAACATGGGTTACATAGGTCTGGAATGAAAAGGGAAGAAAAAGGTGAAGACGCCTCGACTTCAGTCTCGTCATATGAAGTGTTTTGGGTGCATTTTCAAAAAAAATACAAAAAAGTGGGAAAATTGGGAAAAAAGAGTTTTTGGAGCGATGGATGAAAGTCAGTAGAGGGGGCTCTTAGTTTTTTTGGGTGGGTTTGGAAGAATGGGGTTTAACGGACAAGAAAATTAAAGGGAAATTTGTCAAGTTTGGGGGGAAAAAAAGGGCTGATTTATGGGGTTTTTTCCAAAACCCAAAAGGTTGGATATTTTGGACCAGTATCGATGGTGATTAAATTTGCTGGGCCTTTATGTGAGTACCCTTTAAAGGTGGTTACTTAGTTAACCATTTAATACCCGGGGAAAAAGGACGAATAGTTTTTTCAACGGGCAATGCCCCAAAGCTTGCGTTGATTTTTGGAAAAAAAAATTATTAATTGATAATTAAGTAAAGTTGCGCATTGACCCCCCCCAGTAAGGGAATCAACCCCAAAATCAAACCCAAAAGGGAAAAAAAGCTTTATTCACCCCCCAAGTGAGTAGACCAGTGGGGGCCCCAATTTTGGGAAAAAGTTTTAAAAAAAAAAAATTTGGGATCAGTTTCATGTTGGAATCCTGATCAAAACCCCAGAAGTTTTGAGGCAGTGTAAAAGGGCCAAAGTAGTTTTAAAAAATACTAACAAAAAAATTTAAAAATTAACATTTTGATTTTAGGTGAAAACCCTGTAACAAGCATTTTAAAATGAAAGAATCTGCAGAATTTAACCCCTCACGGGGGAAAATTAAAAAAATGTGAAAAAGAAAAAAAAAAAAAAAAGAAAAAAAAATTTTAAAACAAACAAAAAAAAAATTAAAAAAAACCTACACTGTTTTCCCCCTTTTTAAAAACCCCAAATTTCCCCCCAAAAAAGATCAAAAAAAAATTTAAGTACCCATATTTGTTATCGCCTTTGTGGGGTTACGTCCCCCCTTAAATTGTCACTTTTAATTAACCTGTATGGTGAACCCCTTTTAAAAAAAACAAAAAAAAAAAAACAGTACGGGGAATTTGCGTTTTTTGTGCACCCTGCGAATTAAAGGGAAAAAAAAAAGCGTTTAAAAAAACTTTAAAAACCCCAAAAAAGGTTTTTTTTCCCAAATTAAAAACGTCATTTTTCACCCTGAAAAAAAAAAGTTTTTACATTTTTTGTATAGGGAAAAATTTAAAAAAGTTGGGGGCTTCAAAAAGACAGCGTTTGATAAATATTATTTAAAAACCCCAATAAAACACTATTTTTTTTTTTTAAAGTGTTCCCAAAATTTAAAAAAAACTTAAAAATAGGGTATCGCCATACTGTATCGCCCATGAGGGGTAAGAAAAATTTGGTCATGGATACTGACGGTGAGTGCTGTGAAAAATAAAAAAAAAAAACCCCAAAACTAGGATTGCAATATTTTTTCACCCTCCCTTTCCCCAAAAAAAGGTTTTTAAACTGATAAAAAATTTTGGCCCCCCCAAAAAATTTTTTCCCAAAAAAAACGTCAACTCACCCCGCAAAAAAAAACCCCCTCACAGCTCCGTAAACAGAAAAAAAAAAGGGTTTATGGCTCTCAGCTAGAATAAAAAAAGTGTTTTTTTTGGGGTAAAAGATTTAAAACAAAAAAAAAAAATAAAAATTGGGTTGCGCTTTTAATCATTCCCCCCTGGAGTAATACTAGTATGTCAGTTTTGCACGGGGGCCCGTTTTTAAAAATAAAAATAAAAAAAACTTCCCGGGAAATTTGCTGTATTTTTTTTAAAAATTCCCTAAAAAAACCCTTAAATTTAAAACTGTCAAAAGGGTTATGAATTAAGGGGTACTAAAAAAACCCGTTATCATCCCACAAAAAAAAAGGGCCCTAATCGGGCCCGTATAAAAAAAAATGAAAAAACGTTAGGTTTTCAAAAAAGGGGACAAATAAAAAGAAATTTTTTTATAAAAACTTTTATTGTGTAAAAGTATTAAACAAAAAAAAACTTTTTAAAAAAATCTATATCATTGAAATTTTGTCCCGCCCCCCATGAAAAGATATCCTTTTCATTGATCTGCCGGTAAAGGTGTCCCAAAAAAAAAAAAAAAACCCAATGGGGGGAACTGCTTTTTCCCCCCTCTTTTCATAAATTTGCAAAAAAAAAATTTTTTGCAACCCTTTTGCCCCCAAAAATGTCCCAAAAACCCCCCTAGTGAGATCTATGAGGCGTGGTGTTTTCCAAGATGGGGTGATTCGGGAAAGGTTTTCCCCTTTTTTTTCTGGTTTTTTGGGGGGGTTTGTAAATGCGACATGGCCCCCCAAAATCTGCGTTCCAAAAGAAAAAAAATTTGGGCCTTTCCCCCTTAAAAGCCCTGCCTGTGCCCAAAAGCAGTTTAAAACCCACATGTGGGTATTTGGCCCAATTTGGGAAAAAATTGCGTTTAAAAAGGTTTTTGGGGGGTTTTTTTACCCGGATGCCTTGTAAAAAATTTTAAAATTTTCAGTAAAAATTTCAGTTATTTGGAAAAAAAAAGTTTTTTTTTTAAAAATTTTTACACCCAAAGCTAAAAATTTTTTTTGAAAACCCGTGGGGTGATATGCTACTACAACCCCCGGGTATATTTCCTTAAGGGGTTTTTAGTTTTCCCAAATTTTGGGGGATTTTTAGGGGGAGTTTATTAAAATTTTTTAGCACCCTTTGGGTGTCTGAAAAATGAAATGGCCCCAAAAAAAATATAATGAAAAAGAGCCCCCAGAGTCCATAGGTGTTCCCCCTATTTGGGGGTTGTGGTTGAGCCAAATAATAAATAGGGGCCCCAAATTTGGGGTTCTCTGGAAAAAGGGAGAAATTTGGGGAAATTTAATTTTAATTTTCAAATTTTTGATCACATTTCCCCTAATTTTTGGGGCTAAAAAAATGCATTAAAAATTGAAATTGCAAAAAAAGTAAAATTTGGAACTTCATTCCCTTTGCTTTAATTCCCGGGGAAAAATAATGGGTTAATAAACTTCCCTAAATGCTGTTTTTTTAATAATTTTAAGGGGGGGTAGTTTCTTAGATGAGGTCATTTATGGGGGTATTAACTTTAAAGGGCAATCAAAGTCACATTAGAAATGGGACTGGTCCCCCCAAAAAAAGTTGTCCCTTTCAAATTTTTTTTGAAAATTTTAAAAATTATACCCAAATTTTTAAGCCCCCCAATGTCTAAAAAATAAAAAACCTTTTAAAAAAATTTAGGCCAAATTTTAAAACGGGGAAAAGGGGAGATGTGTTTTAAAAATATTTTTAGTGGAATTTAAATATTTTCTTACAGCAGAAATTTTTTAAGTTTTAAAATTGGTAATTTTTAATTTTTCACAATTTTTTTGTATTTTTACAAAAAAAAACAGATTTTTTGGACAAAAATTTTTTACTATCTTAAAGATAATGTTCCGGGGAAAAACATTTCTAAATCACGGGGTAGGTTAAAGTGTAAAAAAGTTTTCTACATAAAGGAAAAGGGACAGATTTCAAAAATGGGCCTCTTGAGAGGAAAAAAACGGCCCCGGCGGTAGGGGTTAAAAATTTAGGACAGCCGTATGATGTGTGTGTCTTTGGAATTTTTGAAGGGTTTTTGCCAACATTGAATTAATTGAGAAAATTTTGGGGATGTTTTTTTAAAGCAACAAAAAAACACACGGCTTCTGTGTGAAAACATAGGGGAAATTTTTAAAAGAAATACCCAAAGATATAGGAAGGAATTGTGGATTCCCCACAAGTTTGGTTTCACCCTTGGGGTGCAATACCCGTACTAAAAGGTGCCAGGGTTCTTGTAAAACTGTTTAACAAGTAAAAAAAATAGGGAAATGCCAGCATCTTACTGTCAGGAAAGGAGTTTTGGGGTGACTGTGATATAGTCAAAAGAAAAAAGCCCTTTGGGGAAAGATTGGTGGAAGTGGTAAGATTGTGTCTTTTACCCACAGAAAAAATGTATGTACCAACTTTGGGCTAAAGGGCACTTGCCCGGCAGAACCTTATAAGAGAAAAACATTAAAAGAGTTAATGTTTGCAATTAATACAGGAAACAATACCTAATTTTTAAAGACGGTTTTTCCTGTGGTCTGAGAAATGAATTGAATTTTGGATAAGACTTAGGTTCCGGGAGAGTTTGGAACCCTCGAACCCATCCCAACGGGGGAGCATCTGTTATAGGGTTGTTTTGTACAGGAGGGATGGTGCATTCCAAATAGTGGCTATGAGGAAAAAAAGTTATGTGGCAATTAAAGAAATCTAAAGACATCACCCAGGAAGTTAAAGTGAGGGGAATGGGTTTCCCAAAGGGGAAAATGACCCAAAAGCATATGCCAATGGTGACAAATTGGGTTTTAAGGATAACCAAAGTAAAGTTTTGGGAGTGGCCATCCAAAGCCCCGATTCTTCCCATTTAAAAAATATGGGCAAAGTGAAAAAGGGAGGTACAAGCAAAGGGGACCCAAAATATGGTCAGTTAACCATTTCTGTAGGAGGAATGGGCCCAAAAAATTTCCTAAAAATATTGTGAGAAGCTTGTGGAAAAGGGTGTCCAAAAGTTTGACCCCAAATCTACAGTTTTTGGGAAAATACCAAAAAACTAAAGAAATTTATGGGAAACTTTTAATTTGCGAAAAGTAATAAAAATGCCTTAAAAATTTTTCCCTTACCCGGCATTTGGAAATTAAAAATTTTGGGAATCTTAAGGACCTTAAAAGGGTAAGGTTTTTTTGATTTATGTGGTAGTGAAAAAAACTGCATATGTGTCTTTTTATATAGTGATGTAAACTTCTGGTTTCCCGTAGGTGCCCTTAAAAGGGGTAATTTGTTGGGTAAGGTATACATTATCTTTTCTAAGCAGGGTTAATTATTTTTATTGTTACAATTTTTATTCTTTAAATACAGTGTTGACTTAGATTTATTAAACCATCCAGTGTATTTTAGCTAGGTATAATTGAATACCTATATTGGTCATTTGGCATCTATCTAAGACTTTTAATTATTTCTCTGAGTATGCAGCATTTGGTGCCACATGGTCCCATGGCCATAGCTATTTACAACTTAAAAGGATTTTTATACAAATATCATCTTTTGACTCCGAACCCCATATGCCCCCTATTGAAGCGATGTGGATT